>MDKH01225565.1:0-16931 GCA_005239495.1 Nicotiana undulata | reverse complement strand
TCGCAGGTATGATTCGCGAGCAGGTTAGCCTTATTATTATTATGTTGACCGCGTCGCATGATCTATTCGCGAGCGGGGAAAAATAGATGCATCTATGGTTCGAGTCGTTCGACCCTCGGCAGTGCACAATTTATTATTGTTGGTCTGCGCCGTTCGACCCTTGGCATTTGTGATTGCGCATGTTAAATGCTGCGTATTTTCTGTGATTTATACATGATAAACACTGCGTATTTCCTGTGATTTATACATGATAAACACTGCGTATTTCCTGTGATTTATACATGTTTGTCGGTTTAAGGAAAAGTGGAAATGCCAGTTTAAATGAAGGATAAATGATGTATAAAAGGGTGAAATAAGTTGGATGTTTCTTGTCCCTGGTTATTAATTTATTTTATATGATACTCATGCCTAGCATCTCACCTAATTATATTTATCCTGCTTATAGCAAGTGTCTAATTTGACCTCTCGTCACTACCTCTCTGAGGTTAGGAAGGATACTTACTGAGTACACGTTGTCTTTGTACTCATGCTACACTTGTTGTGCATTTTGTTGCACAGGTATCTTCATAGCACAGTGGTTGACTTGTAGACTTAGACGGGCTGCATCATCCGGAGGCGTTCCGCAGCTGACAGAGTCTCCCTTCTATGTATTTGCACTTTATTTTAAAGTCTTTTGTCAAATTTGTACTTCGGACAAGCGTTGTATAATTGTATAAATTCTTAGAAGCTGCTCATGTACTTGTGTCACCGGGTTCTGGGGATATGTTGGGATTTACTTTCTTAACTGAATTAATTTTCTGTCGTATTTAATTTACGAAGATTCATTCACTTGATTAAGAAATGCAATGAAAGGTAACAATTTCGAAATGTTTAAAATATGAATTATTCCAACTAGTTAAGGATTGTCTTTCCTGACAGTGGTGTCCGGCGCCATCACGACCTTATGGAATTTGGGTCGTGACAGTTTCTGAGTGGGATTCGCCAGCTTTGGGTAATCTCCATTTTCCAGATATTCCTTGATGTCATGAAACCAAGGATTTCCGTCTGCTTCCTCTTCGACATGGGCACAGTAAGCTGGTTGATTATGGATCTTTACTAGAATAGGGTCAATGAAATTTTTGTCCGGATGCTGGATCATTGAGGACAAAGTAGCCAATGCGTCGGCGAACTCATTCTGGATTCTGGGGACATGCCGGAATTCTATCTTCGTGAACCTCTTTCTCAATTCCTGCACATGATGCAGATATGGTAGTATCTTGGAATTCTTGGTTGCCCATTTTCCTTGTACCTGATGTACAAGAAAATCTGAGTCACCGATCACTAACAACTCCTGGATGTTCATGTCAATGGCCATGTTGAGCCCTAAGATACAGGCTTCATACTCTGCCATATTGTTGGTGCAAGGGAACCTGAGTTTGGCAGACACCGGATAATGCTGGCCGGTTTCCGATATTAGGACTGCTCCAATGCCAACTCCTTTGAAATTTGCTTCTCCATCGAAGAACATCCTCCAATCGTCATAGGATTCTGCAATGTCTTCTTCCACGAATGATACCTCTTTATTAGGGAAATACGTTTTCAAAGGTTCGTATTCCCCATCCACAGGGTTCTCAGCGAGGTAGTCTGCCAGTGCCTGTCCCTTGATCGCTTTTTTAGTCACATAGATGATGTCGAACTCACTCAGCAGGATTTGCCACTTGGCTAGCTTGCTAGTGGACATGGGCTTCTGAAAGATGTACATCAAAGGATCCATCCTTGATATGAGATATGTAGTGTAGGCACAGAAATAGTGCCTTAGCTTTTGAGCGACCCAAGTCAAAGCACAACAAGTGCATTCCAGAAGAGAATACCGAGCCTCATACGGAGTGAACTTCTTCCTGAGATAGTAAATAGCTTGTTACTTCCTTCATGTTTCATCATGCTTCCCCAGAGCGCAGCCGAAGGCTCCATCTAATACGGCAAGGTAGAGTAACAGGGGTTTACCTGGCTCAGGTGGTACCAAGACTAACGGGGTTGACAAGTATTCCATAATTCGGTCGAAAGCCTTTTGTCATTCATCGGTCCATTTGGTTGCAGCGTCCTTCTTCAGCATCTTGAAGATCGGCTCATAGATAACTGTAGACTGTGCGATAAACCGGCTGATTTAATTAAGCCTCCCCAAGAAACTCATCACATCTTTCTTGTTCCTTGGCGGCGGCAGTTCTTGAATGGCCTTGACTTTTGACGGATCCAATTCTATTCCCCGGCGGCTCACAATAAATCCCAGCAACTTCCCAGTAGGAACCCCGAATACACACTTCGCGGGGTTCAACTTCAGATTGTATTTTCACAACCTATTGAAGAACTTCCTCAAGTCTTCTATGTGGTTAGTGGCTTTTCTGGACTTGATAATAACATCATCCACATATACCTCGATCTCCTTGTGAATCATGTCATGGAATATGGTGGTCATAGCCCTCATGTAGGTGGACCCTGCATTCTTCAGGCCGAATGGCATCATCTTGTAATAGTACACTCCCCACGGCGTAATGAAAGCCGTTTTCTCAGCATCTTCCTCATCCATCCAAATCTGATGATAACCAGCGAAGCAATCCACGAATGATTGTAGTTCATGCTTGGTGCAATTGTCAATCAGGATGTGTATATTTGGCAGAGGGAAGTCATCTTTCAGACTGGCCCGGTTGAGATCCCGGTAGTCGACACAGACTCTGACCTTCCCATCCTTCTTCGGCACAGGTACAATGTTTGCTAACCATGTTGGGTACTCAACTACCCCGAGAACTTTGGCGCTGATCTTCTTGGTAACTTCTTCCTTGATTTTCAAACTCATGTCAGGTTTGAATTTTCTGATCTTTTGCTTTACCGGTGGACACATTGGATTGGTTGGAAGTTTGTGAGCCACAATAGACGTGCTTAGACCAGTAATGTCATCATACGACCAGGCGAATATGTTCTCATACTCCTTCAGAATTTCTATGTATTCTTCCTTTTCTGATGGTGACAAATGAATGCTGATCTGTGTTTCCCTGACGTTTTCCGAATCTCCTAGGTTGATAACTTGAGTATCGTCCAGGTTGGACTTAGGTCTATTCTCAAAGTTTTCAACTTCTTTGACAATCGCGTCGGGTATATCATCTTCCTCTGAATCAATTTCCGTTTGTTGCGTTGTCTCGTTGCATGTCACGATCATTGGTTCATCAAGACAAGTAATAGTAATGCCCGAGGCTTGTCGGGCTTTGGTCGTCCTGATAGTCCAGTTCTTGAGGTATGTCCCTCTTCTCACAACCTGTATGGAAGGGCTTTCCTCCCCCTCCTCCTCGAGAATAATACAGCAGTCCATATCACTGTCCTCAAGAAACAAGTTCCTTATTGTTGTAAGTGCTTCTTCTTTGTCTGATCCATAAATAATGTTGGCCTGTTGGAAGGTCTGCTCCAGATGCGGTATCGGATGCTCCAGTGGGTAGTAAGGACCGTGCCAAGGTGGCGACCATTCGTTATACTCTTTCCAACTATAGTCGTATCCCATACCGAAAGTGGTGCCATGGCTTTTGATCTTGACAGGTTTGGAAATTCCTTGAAGGTTCTTGCCGAGCCCTTTTCCAGGCTCGTACCCACTCCAGTTTAGTATACTCTCGATTTTGCTATCCCACCATTTGTCCTTGTTGATGGCATTGACTCGTTCAACGTGGTGGTAAGTTTCTCCAGCCAACTTTCTTTTTCCTTCGATCAACGGAATAGTCTAGCGATTGTAAATAGGGTTGCTACCGTCCCCATGAATGATCACTTCCTGGTGGTTCCACTCGAACTTTACTTCCTGATGTAGCATTTATGCTACGGCCCCAGCAACATGGATCCAGGGGCGTCCCAATAACAGACTGTAGGACGCTGGCACATCTATCTCTTGGAAGTCAACCTCGAAACCCAACTCCCATTTGCAGGCATAGGCTTATCTCACCAATGATGGATCTTTGAGATCCGTCGAAAGCTTTCACATTGATTGCCCCATCCTTTATCTCATGCAGCCCTCTACCCAATTTCTTGAGTGTTATGAACGGGCAAATGTTAAGACTGGATCCTCCATCGATCAGGATTCATGTGATGAAATAATCTTTGCATTGCACAGTGATGTGCAGTGCTTTGTTATGGCCTAATCCTTCAGGAGGCAGCTCGTCCTCATGGAAAGTGATCTTGTGACTTTTCAACACCTGGCCCACCATATTGGCCATTTCCCCACAAGTGATGTTGTTTGGTACATACGCTTCACTCAACACCTTCAACAAAGCACTTCGGTGCGTCTCGGAATTCTGTAGCAAATAGAGGATGGATATTTGTGCTGGCATCTTGTTCAACTGGTCGATGATCGAATACTCCTTAGCCTGTGCTTTCCTCCAAAGGTCATCCGGACCTGTTTCAATAAGGGGAGGCCGGTCGGCAACCTGCTTTCTTGATCCGGCCAGATGCTCAGGGGTATAGACCCTACCAGTTCTTGTCATACCTTGTGCTGCGACAGCTTCCTCAGTTTTGACCTTGCCTTTCCTTCTTGCCTCAGCTGTATAGTCCTAAGGGATAGCATTTGTATAGAATGGCGGCGTGGTCTTCATCGCCACTGGAATTGGTGCGGCTATCCTTACTTCAAATGGAACATGTGCCTTGGGTAGCAAGACTGCAACCTGAAATGGTGCGGGTGCATTTTCCAGAGACACAAACTCAACTTCAATCGGTACTGGTGTCTTCGCAGGTGGCGGTGCTACAAAATCAAGTGGTATAGACATATTAACCTCAGCGTCCTTAGATGGTTGAATCTGGACTATGATCAGGTTAAGAGTGACTGTAGGTTTCTTTGGATCATCGTCTTCTGCGATCAACCTGATTGATCTCTCGGGGTCCCAATCATCTTCTATTTCAATCATATGGATACATTCACCCTTATGGTCTGGCAAAGGATTGTTGCGGACACTCGGAGCGGGATCTTTTTCCACAATGATCTTGTTATCAATCAGGGACTGTATCTTGTCTTTCAAATAGCGGCATTCATCGATAGTGTGCCCCTTCATGCCGGAATGGTATGCACAGGATTTTTTGGGTTAACCCACTGAGAAGGGTTCTCAGGGGTGGCATCAGGGATATGTGTGACGTAACCGGCAGCTTTGAGTTTCTCATACAGCTGGTCAATGGGTTCAGTTATGGCGGTGTACTATTTTGGAGATCTGCGATCAAAATTAGGTCGGGGTCTAGGGAAGTTTTGACGGGTAGGGGGTGATTGGTAATGAGATGGATGAGAATTGTAATCATGGTAAACAAGAGCGGTTTGTGAGTATCTGGGTGAAGTAGGTTGGTATGTGGGTGGTGGAGATTGGTAAGTGGGTGGAGGAGCTTGGTACGACAGTGAGGGTGCTTGGTAATTCGGGGTTGGCTGGTATGTGAGTGGAGGTGTTGGATAAATTTGGTATTTGATTGGGGATTTGGCTTTTTGTGCAACCATCACGGCTCCCACGTCCCTTTTCTTGGACACCTCGCCAGACTGTAAAACCTTGTATGTAGCTTTCAAAGCTTCAAAATTCGTAACCATACCGCTCTTAATACCTTCTTCAATCGGCTCTCCTAATTTGATAATGTCGGAGAACTTGTGGTTTTAAATCATCATCAACCGTTCATAGTACTGCGGGTCCTGGGCCCGGACAAAGAACTTGTTCATCTACTCCTCTTCTAAGGCGGTCTGACCTTAGCAGCCTCGGACGTCCAGCGAGTAGCATACTCGCGAAATGTCTCTGTGGGTTTATTTTTCAAAATTTTGATATAGAACACGTCTGGTGCATTCTCCGTGTTTAATCTAAATCTTTCCATAAAGTCAGATGCCATGCTTACCCGGTTCAACCACTTCTTAGGATCTTGGCTGATGTACCAAGTCAATGCATCTCCCTTCAAACTCCTCATGAACAGCTTTATGCGGATCTTTTCATCCTTTCCCACGCCAACCAGCTTGCCATAATAGGTCCTTAGATGGACCCTCGGATTACCAGTACCGTCAAACATCTCGAACTTTGGAGGTTTGTACCCCTCGGGAAGTTCGACATCAGGTTGTATGCAAAGACCTTCTAAATTCAACCCTTCGACTCCCTTGATCACCTCGACACCTTGAACCCGGCTGGTCAGCTTCCTAAGTTCCTCGGCCAAGTTTTTGATAAGCAGGTCCTTTTCATCAGACTCGAACGTGTGTGGGATCGGCGGGGTGGAGTGTGGCATGGTCTCCACATAGATGGGATTGTTATAGGAGTGGAAATGGTCCTTTGTGGTGTTCTGAGGTTCTGGGATAAGTAATGGAGTGTTGTTTGAAGTGTGGCAAGTATTGCATTGTTTTGGCGGAGTGGTGTGATGGTGAGGTGTGAGATGATTCTGTTGTCTTGGGATATTTTCTGGAGGTGTAGGGTTTTGAGTGTTTGGGAAGTTGACATTTGGGACGTTGAGGGAAAATGACAGGTTGGCCAGATTTCGAACCTGATCGAGTTCTTCTTTAAATTTCAGCAGTTTCTGTTCCAGTGGTGACATGTTCTCATTTAGGACCTGAATACCTCGGCCGTCAGTGACCTCTAGTCGTTCAATCATATTCTCTTTCCCGGCGCCGCTGGATTCTTCCATCTTACTCTTCCCTTTGTTCTTGCCTTTGGGAGGACTAGGAGGAGGAGTGGGTGGAGAGCCCCTGGATCTTGTGAGATAAGCTGATGATGCCAGAGTGCAGGGACTAACCTGGGGAGGGGAATATATAAAGAAAGAAACAAACAAAAACAAAAAGGTAGCCAAGTTAGTGAGGATTATGAAAAATATTGCAGTATTTAAACACATAGTGCGGGAATGTAAAGCGCATCCTAATTTGGGAACCTCTTTTGTGCTCGAGGTAGGCCTAACGACAAATTGATCTGGAGAACTTAAAATTCTAAATGCCTCATTTTACTGATAAGAAAATAGACAAACCCCAAAACGACACTAAACAAGAAGTAAAGGTTACTAATGGCCATTGGCCTTATTACATTGATAAAGTAAAGAAAATACATTCCTATCTACTTGGTCCCAGAAGGACCTTCCTCAGACTCGGCATTCTTGCTTCCCTCGAACAGCTTTCCCAACTCGCGAAGTCCCAGCAACAGGTATGTTCTGGATAGATATCCACCTTCAGTTCCCTAAGCCCTTTGGCAATCTTCGACTCTTTTTGATGAATTTCTCCTGCAGCTCGACTATACCCGTTCTAAGTATCCCAACCTTTTGTTGGTGCTGATAGCCATGTCTTTCCACTCCTCGATCAGATTTTTGTTAGATTCATGTATTTCGTGATGCTCATCCTCACACTCACGGATTCTTTTGCGCAGCTGGTTGAACTTGACTTGCGCTTCAGCCTTTTCATCTATAACTTTGTGGCCTCGGATGTACCCTGGCTTGCTCTGATTACCTCGATTATCTTTTAACCAACCAGGATAGAATGGGGTACAACCGGCATGATACCTGTCCGGCTCGATGGTGTTCTTCTCAAGTACAATCTTGTAGTGCCACAGGTGCTGGGCTTGGCACTTGTGAAGACTGTCATCATTCTGGGAGTCTGCTTGAAGACGGCTCATTTTTACGACCCTGGGTACGACTTGCTTCCTACCTGCTTGCTTCATGACTCGAAGAAGGACGTAAGGGTATGTCCCCCTTAAACCAATCAGTATCAGAAACGGTGCATCTCAGGATCGGGCGATGAACTCCTCTGTCGAAAACCACTCGAACATCTATTGAACTTGTTCTTCAGTCAGATTATCAAAGAGCTTGACCCATACTTTGGCATTCTCAGGCTTAGCGAACATGTCGGGGATGTAATTCATTCATTTTGGATGGTGGAAAGCAATGTGGTCATCCCAGACCCTTTGATGAATGTCTTGTCGGTATTCACCTCTTTGTAGATGTTCCATGAGCCAAAGTTGAAGTAATAGATTGCAACCTTCGAAATCTCTCGCTCCTCATTGACACTTCTCCAAGGCCCCATATATGTCTACAATGATCATAGGCACAATGCTGAAGTCTTGCCCATCTACTTCTTCCATTAATGTCTTAGTGACCATGGCCAGCCTGGTGTGAATTCTTTCCTTCTTCATTGGGAATACGATCAAACCCAAAAAGCAAAACATGACGACGAACACTCTACGATGGATTTATCCCAAGGAGGTGATAGCAAACTCGTCATGGTAGGTACGGTATGATTTGTTGTGGCCATACCTCTCGTACAAATAATCAAAAGGTATGTATGATTCCTTTAAGCATACCAGTTCCGCATTCTTCTTCAGACCCATCTTTTTAAAGAAAAGGTTTCATGTGCGGTTCTCAGGCATCAGCAGCCCCGGGGTTTTCCATACTAGGCCAGCCAGTTCTCCTATTTCCTCCAACAAAGGCGTCATTTCAACGTTTCCAAAGCGGAACACAGACCTTTTGTAATCCCAGAACAGGGTGGCAGCCTCTATTATTATGTTGTTAGGCTAGATTTCTAGGAAAGATGGTAGATTGCCTAAGTATTTTTTGACGAGAGCCTTGTCAATAGAGTGCAGATCCTCCCACCAACTCAACAATCTTGGGTGGATATTGGAAACCATGCCGAATCTGGGGACTTCGTGCCTTATGTTTCTGCAAGAAAAATAAGGTTAGGCCCTTACCCCCACCCGACTCGACTATTTAATATCAATAATTAGCATGAAGCATATAGTTCTCCAAATAAATGCACAGAAACGTGATGATGTCCGTTTTAGGTTTAGGGTAACCCAGTGGACTTTTTGATAAGGCTATCTTAAAAGCTATCGTGCGGACAAAACTTTATCTTGGCTAGGTTTGACCATGATGCATGCAACAATACAACAGAGTAAGGTTTCTATGGGGTTTTATACCGGTACCCTTGAGCGAACAACTCAAGGGGGAAGGCACGTAACCGTCGACTGCACCGCTGATTGACTAGTTTTACCGCAAATAAGCCTTTCCAAATTTAGGGGGGGTAATAATATAGGAAGATCGCAACCACTCATCAAGCGTTGCTATAGTATTTTGTTTGGCACGAGTGAAGTATGAATGTCGAGCATGATTATGCAATAAACACTAACAACAAACTGTCATGTAATTGCACGTTTAAGGAAAGCAGTAAATACAACAGTTATGATTTAAAGCAGTTACAGAAGAAAACAAAGAAACATGTCATTTCCGTTTTGGGGAAGAGTAAATACTTGAAAGAAATAAACAGTTAATTGCACGTAGAAGGGAAGAGGAAAGGGTGCAAATATTAAACAAAGTAAAGGTACAAATTCACAAAGTAATTTGAAATGGTAGAATCCTATAGGCCCCAGTAGAGTCGCCATGCTGTCGCGCCCCCTTTTTCCTCGCGAAGATCGGGTTCAGGACAGTTGGGTTGAGACAACTCTTTCCTTTTGGGAAAGGGGTTTGCATTTTGGAGAGTCGCCACCTAACAATTTTAAAGGTGCGTTAGGGCACCTAAGGGGTTCATTTACAACTACGTCGTTAACCAGAGATAGGGTAAGGGCTTGTAATTATCCCAAGGGGAAGGTGTTAGGCACCCCTCGGGATCCACAAGTGTGGTTCCCGGCCAAATAGCTTTGTGAATTTGTGCTACTTAACAAATAAACAAATAAAGTCTCAAATAAGAGGGGATTTAAGTTTTAAGCATACAAATTGTTTGATAATAATTAGAGAAGAGCTAAGTTTTGGAAAAAGGGTTACAGTCTAAGCATTTAAAGGATATCCTAGGTTTGCAATAATATGGATCACATCAATGCAATACCCGGTATGACACTCCTCAAAAAGGGGCTACACGTGGTATTAGCGCATCCGTCATCATATCCATATTCTACCCTTTCCCACCCTGTGGAGGTAATTAAAGCGCGTAATGGTCACGAACTCTATTGCGTGATGTTACCCGTCCCTTCCTATCAGTCCTGGAGGAGGTTAGGACTACTATCCTAAAACGAGGTACAAGGCAGACCTTCAAGTTTGAAAGGTAAAATTCTAAAGCGACAAATAAAGAACACATAGGACTGCAGTAAATGGGAACACGTAAGAGCATGAAAGAGGCTCAAGTTTACCTCCAGAGATAATGCACATAAATAGCACGACTCAAACACACGTAAGGACATCATTCAAATTCAAAAACCTAAGATAGGGTGTCTAAGTGAGTTCAGAAGATAAACAAATATGTATGTCTATTTTATTACTCAGAAAGACCTAATCAGTTTTGCCTACTGATTTAAAAAAAACTGTTAGCCCTTAGACATTAAACGTAATCAAATCAGCATTCAGTTTTAAAGAGATTGATTACCTAAGGCTTGCCTAGGCGTGGGGTTGTACATAATAGCTACCAGAATTATTGTTTAGAGGTTGTTTTACCTAAAAAAACATGTTGTTCTAAGTGATGTAAATCTGAGAATGCAAAGTCAGTTACCAATTTCTATTAAAAGCAAAAATGATAATCGTATGCAAAACTATTTCATCCATTTCTTGAATCAGAAGTTTAAACTTAGGAGTAGTTAATCAAATGCAATCGAAATCCTAGAGCATGGTATCTAATATGCACATATAAATGCAGGACGGTTAAGACATAATTTCGGGATGCGTGGAATTCCTAAAGCATGATTTCTAAAGTGCAAAAAGAATTACAAGATGATTGAGACATGATTTTGAATGCGCATGAGTGACAATTTTATGTTGATTTTATTACACTAGGAGCAGGATTTCTAAATGGTGGGCATATAAATTAAAGACATGTTGTACGTCAAAGTAATAAACATGAGAGCCTTAAAGACATGATATGTAATGCATGTTTGGCAGGGTTTGAATGAACATGTTGATCCTAAGCATGATTATAATGCAGATATAGAGAATATAAAGAACCTAGGGCATGATTTCTACCCTTGTATATCTATGGCATGCATAGTTATCCCTTTCCCTTATCACTATCCATCCCCAAGAGTTGTTTACAATAAGTTATTACAAATCATGCATCATGAATTACATAATTGAAATAGAGAAAAATAATAAGCTATTCTATAGGGAGCCTACAGATAGGCCCAAGTCCTCCAAACCTCATTGCCATATGGTATTTCACAGCCTTTCTCATAATCCGGGTGTGTCAAAGTTCCCTAAGGACCTCAAGGGCTCCCGGGCAATGCTCACACCCAGATTTCCACAGTCATAGTAGAATAAGTGCAGTGTGGAAGTGCCAGCCTCAGTGTGTCAGAGTTTAGAGGGAGCTCAAGGGTCCTAAAGCAGTGCTCACACCAAGGGGGCAGAACTTAAAGGTCTAAGAATAAAGTAAAATGCAGGATGTGATTTGAAAAGAGTTGACTTAAAAGAACATTTCTAAAAAATAGTTTATTTGAAATGTTTGCAAAATAGTAAGTGAGTGGTTTAGGGAAATAGTTTCAGAACAATCAACCAGCACCAAACAGCACACAGTGCATAGAGACAATACAAACAAGGGAGCAGGGATTGGGGACACATAGAAACAGATTGGGATACCAGTTAATAGAGTATCACAGCCTGTACAGAGCCCAAACAGACATAGTTTGTCATAAAAGGTTCATGCCAAGGACTAAACAGAAACAGATAAATAGAGTACTAGAGCATATAATAAACATAGCCACACATAGGTTCAGAGAAGGTTTGGAGTATAGCATGTGTTCAAGATTACATGGAGACTAGGTAACACATAGTGCATATGTAGTATACTAGGAATCACAGAAGACATAAGCAGAATATATTATAACATGCAAGGGGCAGTACACATGATGAGGCTAAAGGGGAAAGGTACTAAGAACTAAAACAATAGAGCATACAAAACTAGTTGCAAGTAAGACAACAAAACCATAAGTAGAAGCAAATTAGGCATAGGATGAATTGAAATACACAAAGAAACATATTGTTTTGAAGCTTAAACATAAATTGGAGACATACCAGTTTGAAGGATAGCAGGTACAGAATGAAGAGTAAGCAAATAGAATAACTAGTCTTGGCTTTCAGCCAACACGTAACAACAAGTAATCAAGAGGAGAATAGTAGAGAGTATGTGTGTGAGTAAGAGAGAGTTTTTGAACAATGTGTGTGTTCGTCCCCTATGCTAATGAAAGACCAAAGCATTTATAGTTTGAAAATAGGTAGCCAAAAAAGGTAAACTAACAGTTCAGCAGTAATTATAGAAGTACACACCAATTAGAATCAAATTAGCATAAAGACTTCCTTCAATTAAGCACATTCGATCAGTAATGGCTAGTGATAAATAAGGAAAGAAAATCGTATGAGGGTGATTGTAGCACATAAGGAAATAGTATTAGTGTAAATTAGGTATAGAGCATGAAATTAAAGCCAAGTTCAGAAATTCTAATTAAGGAAAATACATATGAATTATTTTGACAATAACATTAGTTATGAAAAATAAGGCAAGAGATAAATTTGAATTCCGGAAATCAGTAGGGAAGTCCTTGAGTGAGGTCTTAATTACGGGAAGTCAATATTGAATCAAGGAAAATATTACACGTTTAAGGGAAGACTCAAAAATCAGTAGAGAACATTGTGCAAAACTAGTAAAGTATCAATCATAGAGATTAAGGGATTCACAGATAGAAAACAATACTGAGTTTAGGGGAATTAACATAAGCTTATGAGAATAAACATAATAACTCCTAATAGACGAAAATCAGAAACCCTAATAGGCAAATACAGGGTAAAATAACATAAATCAGAGATTCACATAGAGCATGTCCTAATTAACAGAATAAATGTAGTATAGGCAGGAGAAGTGAAGGTTCAGCAACATTAATGAACAAAATTACATAATAGGCAAGAATAATTGCAGCCAGAAACCCTAACAAGCAAACATAGGGTAAAAATGGTAGAATCACGAAGTACTTATGAGAAACAGTAGTCATAATAAAATAGGTAAACATGTTATCGCAAATAAATTCAGAACCATAGATTGAAGATAAGAAAATTTGGGGTTTTTAACAAAAAATTAATCGATCAAAGGGGAAAGTTTAAATAATGTTTAAACACACTGAATATCATAGGATAATGCTAAAGGAAATCATTAGGAGAACTGTTTTTTTTTTTTTGAAAAAAAAGGTTTAAAACCTTAGTTTGAAAGAATGAAGACTTGTTTAGGGAAAACTGTCACGACCCAAAATGTCTGGGTTGTGATGGTGCCGGATACCGGTATCAGGCAAGCCGACCCCTTAATCAGTTGGAACACTTTTCTGTTTAACATTTTAGAATCGAAGCCTCTTCTTGCATTTTCGTTATTAAATAATTAAATTTCGTAATTCAAATATGGCAAGAAAACTAATTTAATACCGAAAATAAATACCAAGACATCCCCAGAACTCGGTGACACAAGTCCATGAGCAATTTCTAAGGATTTATACAATTATACAACGCTTGTCCGAAAAACAAATTGGACAAAGGCAATAAATATATAATGTAAGTACACAGAAGGGAGACTCCGGCAGCTGTGGAACGCCTCTAGAAGAATGCAGTCCGTATAAGTCTCCAAATCAATCACTGTACTATAAAGATACCTGTGCAACAAAATGCACAGAAAGTGTAGTATGAGTACATATACATATATGTACCCAGTGAGTATCCCGTCTAATCTTGAAGAAGTAGTGACGAGAGGTCGACTTGACACTCACAAAGGTCCAAAAGTATGATATAACAATGATAAAACGAATAAAAGCAGAAGACATGTAAGACAATGAGTAGCAATTATGTATAAAGCGCAGAAATCCAAGTAAGTACTGGAACGGTAACAATGGCCACTTTCTTTCCCCCAATTATCAAACATAAGTGAATATCCATGAAACAATTCCAAATAATAATGCGCACACAGGAATAAAACAACCGGCTAGAGTCATGAGGGAGAATAGCTATGCATTGCCGGGGATCGACCGGCCCGTACCAAGAGTGCATGCTTAACAATAATCTGCCTACGCACTGTCGGGGATCGACCGGCCCGTACCAAGAGTGCGTCTATCAATGTAATCATATCATATCATAGTGTAACTTCGTCCATGCACTGCCGGGGATCGACCGGCTCGTACCAAGAGTGCATTCTTAATTAAATCCATGTGCACTGCTGGGGATCGACCAGCCCGTACCAAGAGTGCACTATAAATCCGCCGTGGCGTACGGACCGCTCCCATAAGAGTGAAGGAAATTACATATCGCTCGCGGGATGTAAATTACGAAGCGACAACATGCGCACACAGAATGTAAAGTTCATTTAAGCGACAACATGCGCACACAGAATGTAAAGTTCATCTCACCACGATTCTTTCCAATTATTTAAGTAAATGAAAGCTCGGGGAAACAATAATATCTTACATGAGTACAAAACTTATAAGTTATTTCTTTTCCTTTCATAATACTTTCCATAAATAATTTCTTTCATATTCCTTCCCGTAAGTCAATTCATTTCATAATATTTTTCCGTGAAAACAATTTCTTTCCATATTATTTTAAGATCCATAAACCTCAGAGAAACAAAAATACACAACAAGATATTATAACATACATATAATTCATTACAAGAAGTATACAGGGAATGATGTGGGGCCTAACTACCCGGACATAACAATAGTAGCCTCTACGTACGGACTCTCTTCACTTGGTACGTACGTAGCCCCATCAAACAATTACATGTAGTATGTAGAACACCAAAGGGGAAAATTACCTCTTACAAGGTTAGAAAGGAGACTCACCTTGCTCCGAAGATTCATCACCGGCTTCCAAGCCTCTACGACGACTAAAATGGATGCGCAACGCTCCCAAACTATCCAAATAACGATAATTCAATGAAAATATACTCAATAGATCATAACCAATTCAAATTACAAAGTTTCTCAGCCTGGCTCAATGAAATGACCAAAATGCCCTCGGGCCCACGTGCCTGGACCTCGAAAATTCTTGAAGAAAATCCCTACCCGAAGCTTTACTAACTCAATTACACATTTTACTCAATTATTTATGCTCAATTCGTGGCTAAAATCCAAATTTCCAAATTTCTAGGCTTTCTTCAAAATACTAATTTTTCCACAAATTTTCCCTAATCTAATCCATGATATAATCTTGTATTTAACTTGGAAATAAGTAGAATGATATTACCTCTGAAGCTTGGTTGAAATCTTACTTGAAATGCTCTCAAAATCCGTCCATGGCATATGTAAAATGAGGGAGAAATGCCAAAATCCCGTTTTAAATCAATACTGCCCAGAACCGACCCTATGCGATCGCACCATAGGCTTCTGCGATCGCACAGGCCTTCCATGCTGCTTCCAAAATTCCTCCTGTGCGTTCGCAAAAGTCCTCATGCGTTCGCACAAGCCTAAGCCCAAGAAGCCTCCAAGCGCACCCTGTGCGATCGCACAAGATCACCTGTGGTCGCACAGGCCGATTCTCTGAAGCCTAAATTTTCCTTCTATGCGATTGCATACCTTCAGGTGCGATCGTACAAGCCAAAATTCCAGCCCTCTAATTTCTTCTCCGCGATCGCATTTCAAAGGACGCGATCGCACAGCACACCAGATACACCAGAAAACCAGCAACAGAAATTGAACCTGAAATGCCCCGAAACAACCCTGAAACACACCCGAGGCCCTCGGGACCCCATCCAAACACACGACTCAGTCCCATAACACACCACGAACTTGATCGAGGCTTCAAATCACATCAAACAACTCTAAAATCACGAATCGCACTAAAATCCAACTTTATGAACTTTGAAATTTCTAACTTTCACATCCGATGCCGAAACATATCAAATCACGCCCTATTGATCTCAAATTTTGCACACAATTCATATTCGACATTACGGACCTGCTCCAACTTACGGAATCGCATTTCGACCCCGGTATCAAAATTTCCATTTCCGGTCGAATTCTTCAAAAACCTTCAGTTTTATCTTTAGCCAAATGACCTTAAATTGACTTCCGGATATCCGAATTCACTTCCGATCACGCTCCCAACTCCAGAATCACCATACGAAGCTATTCACAAACTCGGAATCCCAAACGGACATCAATATCATTGAAATGTACTTCAAGCCAAGCTTAGGAAATTTCTTCAAAAATGCTGACTTCCACAATATACACCAAAACGCTCTCGGGTTATCCAAAACCCGTTCCGGACATACGCCCAAGTCCGAAATCATCATATGAACCTGCTAGAACTCTCGGATCCTGATTCCGAGGTTGTTTACTCAAATCCCAGCCTTACTCGAGTTCTTCAACTTAAGACTTCTGAAATGAGAATTTTCCTTTAAATTCAACTCTGATCTTCCTGAATTTCAATTCTGACCATATGCACAAGTCAATATACCTGAAATGAAGTTGTTCGTGACTCCCAACTACCGAACGACATGCTGGATCTCAAAACGATCGGTCGGGTCGTTACATTCTCCCCCACTTAAAGGGACGTTCGTCCTCGAACGTGCCAGGAACTACCCCAATATTACCTGGAACCATTGTTTAACACCTCGTGCACCTGCCCGTGCTACCACAACCCAGTTGAGCACATAAGTTTGATCAAATATGAAGATATCCTATTTTGTTCATACAATAAGCTCCGAACTTATTTCCAACATCTGAAATTTCTATGCCATGCCTGTTTCTAATATGTGAACACTGCAACAACTACCACACGAGGTACCAGAACACAACGACATGCCCTTGCTGAATCAGCACCATACACCGCCTGATCCATTATCTGACCACAATGACGCTCCCTGGATCTTAATAGCAAAAATTCTGCGACTTTGATGCTCTCAAAGTACCTTATAAGTTACATTCATACATTTTTCTATAACGCTGACGATATCACCACAACGGAGGAGATGTGTAGGAATTCATAACCATCTGCAGAGT
>ML252815.1:16615-82215 GCA_005239495.1 Nicotiana undulata | reverse complement strand
ATGGGGTCGGTTGTACTGATACTACACTCTGTGCTCTTTTGCACAGATCCAGGTATGAGTCAGTAGTAGAGGGCTTCAGGGAGACCACCCATTTATTCGGAGACACGAGGTACATCTGTCGGCGTTCACTGATTCCGAGTTACACTGTTTTATTATATTCAGAACAGTTACACTACTTCTTTCGGCCATTATTTGTAGTATTCTTTAGTAGTTCGTGAATTGTGACACCAGACCCTGGGGTAGTCTTAGAGTTGTTTACATTATTAGATCGTGATTCATTTTATTTAAATGATTATTGTTATCATTTTATTTTATTTTGTTTGGATTATTTTAATTAGGCTCAATTGAAATTTATTTATTTATGCTCAAGTAATTAATCAAGAAAATTAGTTAATCGACTTCTAACATTGGCTTGCCTAGCAAGTGTGGTGTTAGGCGCCATCACGATCCCTGAGGTTGGGAATTTGGGTCATGACAAATCCATAACACAATAAACCTCAATGAAAATCACATAATTGCTCATATTTGACTCACGAGCATGCTTGACCACAATATATAGGTACTCGTCACCTCACCTATACATTGGACATGGAATAAACACGTAGCAAATAAGACTCAACACCTATTCCCTCAAGCTAAGGTTAGGCTAAACACTTACCTCGACTTCCACGATCAAATCAAGCGTGAAGCACCGCTTTTCCTTTCGAATCCGACTCCGAATCAATCATATCTATGCATAATCAACTCAATAACATCAATAAATGCTAAACCATTCAATTCCAATGCTTAATTATAGATTTTCCAACATTCTTCCCAAAAATCCAAAAATCGACCCCGGGCCTGCTTGGTCCAAACCCGAGGTTCGGACCAAAACTCGATCACCCATTCACCCACGAGCCCGAATATACAATTTGTTTAGAAATCCCCCAGAACGAGGTCAACTTTTCAAATAATCAAAAAGCCCTAACTCTACCCAAAACCCCAAATTTCTACCATTAAAACCCTAGGATTCTAGATGATAATTGATGAAAAACATTAGAAAGTTGAAGGAAATTAGTTAGTGAACACTTACCTACGATTTGGGAAGAAAAATCTCTTGAGTAAATCGCCCCAGGTCCTCTATTTCTATGAAAAAGATGAAGAATAAGCGTTTGAAGTTTGTTTTTAAAACCATCAATGCTCGACTTTCGCACCTGCGGTGCTTGGGTCGCACCTGCGTAGATGGACAGGCCCATAGGGGGACGCACATGCGGAAGGTTATGCGCTCCTGCGGAGCCGCTTCTGCGGAGAAGGGTCCGCACCTGCGAGAAGGACCGCACCTGCGTACACAGAGGCGCACCTGCGGTCTCGCACCTGCGTCCCTAGGCTCGCAGGTGCGGACACACCAGATCTGGTAGACCAGCAGTGTTTTCTTAAGTTCAAACACCCCAAAAACATGCCCGAAACACACCCGATCCCTCGGGGCTCCAAACCAAATATGCACACAACTTCAAAAATATCTTACGGACTTATTCGTGTAATCAAATCACCAAAATAACATCATAAACATCGAATCAAATCTCAAAATCAATGAAATTTCTCAAACTTCTTTAAACATAAATTTTTTGCATTTTAGATCCGAATCACGTCAAATGGATTCCGTTTCTTACCAAACTTCACAGACAATACATATAAATCATATCAAACCTGTACCGAGCTCCGTAACCATAATACGGGCCCGATACCACAGGTTTCACATAATATTTTACTTTCAAAAACCTTTATATTTTTCATAACACAATTTCTTTTAAAAATTCATTTCTCGGACTTAAAACCTCGGAATTCAATTCCGGGCATACGCCCAAGTCCCATATTTTGCTACGGACCCTCCGGGACTGTCAAATCACGGGTCCCGGTCCGTTTGCCAAAAATGTTGAACAAAGTCAACCTTGTTCAAATTTCAATAGAAAAACATCATTTTTATCAGGTTTTCACACCAAGGCTTCCCGGCTACACGCCCGGGCTGCGCATGCAAATCGAGGTGAGATGAAGGAGGTCTCGTGACCTCGAAACACAGATTTAGCTAGAAATACACAGGATGACCTTTTGGGTCATCACAATATAAAAAGTATATCGTCACGATTCCAAACACTTAGTCGTGATGGCGCATGTCATAGAATCAGGCAAGTCACACATTTGGTTGAATCCAAGTATATTTTCCAGAAAATTTATAAATTTGGAAGCAAAATATTGATAATAATCCATTTGAAAGTTTCACGATATTACAACACAATTTAAATCCAACCCCGGACCTAGTGTCGCTCAGTCACGAGCTACTAATACATAAAAGTACCAAAATAGAGAAATAGACAACATAGTCTGTCAAAATGAAAGTGCAATAGGTAGATAAAGAAGGAGCAATTGAGACTGTGATCGCCAGCTGCTACCTCGAAGACTCCTAGAAACTCTGTCGATCAATCAACCGCTGCTACCGGGCCTCGATGAACCTGGATCTGCACACAAGGTGCAGGGGGTAACGTGAGTACACCAACTCAGAAGTAACGAGCCCAAACTATGGGCTGAGAGGTAGTGACAGACTAAACCTCAGAATTTACAATAGACAATGTACGGAAATTTGACATGCTAATAATTTATCAGAAATGAGCAAATATGCCAAGTATGCTAGTATACTCTACATGCCATCATAACAATGTATGAAACCAGTGTGGAAAATGCACATAATACTCACAACAGTCCACTCAATACCGTATATGGCCCTCATGCCCAGGGAAGGTCCATCCCGGAATGTACATAAGCATCGGTGACTGTAGTCACTCGGTACTGAGGAAAAGGCCAATCCATCCCCACGAAGAAGATCCATCTCCGGAGATACAACACTCGGACACGATCCATGTTTAGGGACGATCCATCCCTCACATATCCTCAACTTCGGACAAGGTCCATGTCCAGGGAAGATCCATCCCTCAAAATCAATGCGCTCACTGGGGGTGTAAAGACTCTGGAGGGGACCTATTGGCCCAAACGCCATATCAAGCCAACAAAGGAATGATTAACGTATCGCTGCGGTGTGCAGTCCGATCTCATAACTGTCTCAACAACAGGCTCTCTGCCTCACTCAGTCATTACTCTCCAGTCTCACTCATATGGATCACATATGTATAAATCAACCCAAAACAATGATAAATATGCATATAATTAATAATTTCTGAGACTGAGGCATGAAATGATATGCTACAACAGGACTGGGTATATAAAATCAAATGATCACAAAATGAGACAGTAATATACGACCACTCGGGTCTCAGCATTTTCGGCGTGAAGCCTTAGCATTTATACTTAACATGATTCCTAACATGTTCACACCTACCATATAATAGAAGTGCGGATATCAATCCGTAATAGCTACTAGATTGTGCTATGGGAGAAGCCAGGCCACAATTTACTCGGTGCACGCCCGCACGCCCGTCACTTGGCATGTGCGTCACCTCAATTATAGTCAAATATCATATAGTTCGGGGTTTTGAAACCTCATAACCAAGTTTGAAAACGTTACTTACCTCAAAACCGGCCAAAATCCTAGCCCACTGTGCCTTTGACTCTATACTCGGACTCCGAGTTCTCCAAATCTATCAAAAATCAGATTTATATCATTATTATATGCCAAGGAATGAAGCCCATTCAAAAATTATCAAAATTACCCAAAAATCCCGAAATTGGTCAAACCCGACCCCCGGGCCCACGTCTCGGAATTCGATAAAAATAAAAAAACTAGAATCCTCATTCCCTCACGAGTCTACCCATATCAAGTTCACCAAAATTTGACCTCAATTGCCCTCTCAAAATCGTCAAAAGAATTTCTTAAACTTTCCTCCCATTTTCTACTCAAATTCCTCAAATTAAATGATGCAAATCAAGACTAAATCATGGAATTAAACCAAATGTGATTGAAGAATACTTACCCCAAGAACTCCACTGAATATCCCTTCAAATTTCACCTTCTCCCGAGCTCTCTAATGGGTTTTTGAAAAAATGGACTAAACCCTCGTTTGAACTTAAAGTTTCTACCCATGTGTTTTATTCATTGCGATCACGAAAATGCCCACACGATCGCGGAGAACAAAAAATATCAATGGCCAAGCTTACCCTACGCGATCGCAAACATCAACACGCGATCGCGATTCAGTGAAACTCAACCCCACGCGATCGCATACCTCTTCACGCGATCGCGAAGCATAATTAACCCGGCCTCACGCGCTCCCTTCCTTCTACGCAAATGAAAACAAGGCCACGCGTTCGCGAAGCTCAAAGGATTCCCTCTCATGCGATCACATCCTCCTTGTCGTGCCCCCTTTTTCCCCAAGCACTCCTTTCGGGGCCCAGTTTAAAAGCGTTTAATGACATTGATTGGGACAACTCATTCCTTTTGGGAGAGGAGTTTATTTATTTGAAGAGTCACCACCTAATGATTTTAAGGTGCGTTAGGGCACCTATTGGGGTTCATTTACAACTAAGTTTGATAACTATGGACAGGGTAAGGGCTTGAAATTATCTTAAGGGGAAGATGTTTGGCACCCCTCAGGATCCATAAGTGTGGTTCCCGGCCAAATAGCTTTTATGAATTTGTACGATTAGCAAGTAAACAATTAAGGCCCAAATAATAGGGGATTTGGAAATGTTCATAGCCTAGGCACATATATGTTACAAGTTGGAAAATGTTTAATAACTAATGGATTTTTGAAAAGGATTATAGTCTAAGCATGTTTATGGGGTAAGGCGGGTATCCTAGGTTTGTTTATAATATGGATCACATCAATGCAATTCCCGATATGACACTCCTCAAAGAGGGGCCACACATGGTATTAGCGCACCGGTCATCATATCCATATCTACCCTTTCCTACCCCGTGAAGGTAATTAAAGCGAGTGTTGGTCTCGATCTCTATTGCATGTTGTTACCCGTCCCTTCCTATTAGTCCCGGAGGAGTTTAGGACTTCTATCCTATAAAGGAGGTTCTAGGCAGACCCTTAAGTTTTAAAGGTAAAATACTAAAGCGACATGTAAGAAAACAGATAGGACTTCAATTAAGGGGAGCATGGAAAACAAATAGAAGGATCATGTATACCTCCATAAATAATACACATAAACAACATGACTCATACATAATTAAGGTCCAAATTCAAATTCAGATTCTAAGCATGGTATCTAAGTGATAACAACAGAGACAGATTTTATTGCATAACTCGGAGAGGAAGTCCTAATCAGTTTTGCCTACTGGTTTTAAGCATGCTGGTATTAATCATAAGAAGACAGTCCCAGTTTTTATTTTTTTAAGGTTGATTACCTAAGGCTTGCCTAGGCGTGGGAGGATATGCAATAGTTGTTCAGATTTGTTGACAGTTTCAGGTTGTTATATTTAAAAAAAAAAAAAACATGTAGTTCTAAATGTTGCAGAATACATAGGAATTTATTACTAGTTATTAGAACAAAGTGAATTGTTTCATACTCAGTAATTAGACCAAGTGTGATTGGACGATTGTGATCCTAGAACATGATTTCTAATGCAGGAACATGCAGAATAACTTGAAACAGGATTTCTAAATGCATACCACGTTATGCACAATTTCAGAATAGGCAGAAATGACATTTTATTTTAATGTTGTTTTACCTAGACAGGATTTCTAAGTGTATAGCATGATGATTGCATGAATGACCACTGATGTTAATACATTTATCTAGAACAAAATTTATGAATGTTTTCAGGACATGTAAGATGCACATAGGACAGAATCACATTAGTTTATTTTTATGTCGTTATTTACCTTAGAGACAAGGTTTCTAAGTGAGATGAGATGCTAAAAAATAATACATATATGGATCCTAGGTAACATGATATCTAATGCATGACATATATTATACCTAATCATGGCTGTTATTGCGCACATAAGAAAAGTAGACCTATGAGCATGATTTCTACCCTTGACTATACTAGCGCATACATAGTACCCACCCCTTTTACCAATAATTATTACAGGCCATCGGATATGAATTACATGACTGAAATAAAAGAAAATAAGAAGTTAAATATAGGGAGCCTACAGTATAGGCCCAGATCTCCATGTCCTCAATGCCAAGATATTTTACAGCCTTTCTCATAATCCGAGTATGTCAGAGTTTCCTAAAGACCTCAAGGGATCCCGGGCAGTGCTCGCACCCATATTTCATTGCCAAGGTAGAGTAAGTGCAGTGTGGAATGGCCAACTTTAGTGTGTCAAAGTTCAGAGGGAGATCAAGGGGTCCCAAAGCAATGCTCACACAAAG
The DNA here is from genome assembly GCA_005239495.1 of Nicotiana undulata. NCBI lineage: Eukaryota > Viridiplantae > Streptophyta > Magnoliopsida > Solanales > Solanaceae > Nicotiana > Nicotiana undulata. The sequence continues at coordinate 75,897 of ML252815.1, read as the reverse complement.
GGGGCGGAACTTAAGGGGTCTAAGAGTTGAGTGAGAGTGCTTGACATAGTTTTGAAAGAAGGTTGAGTAGGAAATAGTTTTGAAAAAAGGAAGTTTGATTGAAATGATTTCATAACAAAAGTTTCACTGAGGGAACAATTTGAAAGACATAAACACCAACCTCAGGACCAAACAAGTTCAGCATCACACAAAGGACCAAGAACAGTCCAGCAACCACAAGCAGGGGTGATGGGGTTTGAGGGACAAATACAGAGCATGTGCGGGCAAGCACGTAGCGGGCATAAATATGCATAGGTATACAATCAGAAGTTCCTAAGGGGTTCAGGGAACTGGGGATATAGTAGGGTATATGATTAGACCAACATAATAGTATCAAACAGTTTAAGACAGTAGAGTACACCCTAATTAAACTAATGTACCAAACATAGGCATGGAGATTCACATAAAGACAGGTTACAAGTACACAAAGACATGATGGTTAGTAAAGCATAACTTGACATACTAGATGGAATCCGGGACTTTAGTTACATGTTGAACAACAAAATAGTAAATAGAAGCATATCAGAAACTCAATGAATTGCAACAGTAATAGAAACATGTTGGTTTGAGAACTGAAATTTGAATTAGAACATACCAGTGAAGTGAAGGCAGTAATATAAAATAAGAAGTAAGAGATGCGCAATAGTTAGCCTTGGCTTGCAGCCAGCTAACTTAGAGTAATAGCAAGTAGCACAGAAGAGAGAATATAGAGTTTTAGTTGTGAGAGAGAGCTATTGAACCAGATTATTTCGTGTCCTCTAATGAGAGAAGAGTATGTATATATATAGTTTTGAAAGCTGGGTGAAAAGTAAGGTAAAAATCAGAATCAATCAACAATTATGGAACTTAGTATCAATCAGTGTGAAATCAGCCCAAGTACTCCCATAATTAAGGGAGTTATTCAAACGGTAAGTAACAAATAAGAAAAGAGACCATATATAGGTTAAAGGAATATTCAAACAGTGCAAGTATATGGCAGGTAATTAGGCTAGGTTCGTCAGATTCTAATTAAGGAACCAATTAACAGTAAGTTAATCATGTAACAAGGTAAGAAATAAACTAAAGGTCGGAAATTAGTAAGAATATCCCCATAGGAAATCAGCAAAGAGTTTCAATCACAAGGAATCAGGGAGTCAGATAATAGAAATAATACTAATTACTATAGACTTCTATGCATGAACGGAATGAACACAATATAAGAAAAAGAGATAAATCAGGAACCCTAACAAAGTAAAATTGCAAAGAATCAGGGATTCGAATAGGAATAACAAAGGAAATTGACATGAATTGNGGGGGTAGTCAATTAGGGGTTAAATTGGGAAAGGGGAGATCTGGACCGTTGATCAAATTTGATCAATGGTCAAGATTGACTCTGAGTTGGGCCGAGTAGATAGGATATTGGGCTTGGGGGTCTGATGGGTTATTTAATTGGGTTAGAGACCAGGTTTAATTTAGGCTATAATTTAAATAAATATGGCTATTTTTTAAATATCCATTAAAATTAGATAAATAATTAATAAAAATAGCTAGTAATTACATAAAATGAAATTAAGGCTAAATAGGTGAAATTAAGGTGATTAACTAGTATTTAAAATATAAAATGACTAATTATTGAATTAAAATTGCATAGAATGTATAATTAGGCTATGATTGCAAAACTATTGTAATTGTAGTAAAAAATGCCAAATTGGCTCATTTGTGAAATAATTAAATCCTAATAGGATTAAAATGATATATTGAACCAAGAAATGTTTTGAAATTATTTGCAATGCAATTTATGATTAATTATTGGACGTAAAATTACTGGATAAATTAGAAATAAATTGATAAAAAATTATGGAAAAATACCAACTATTATAAAACTGATTTTGAAGGTATATATGCAAATTTAAAATAATTTGAGGAAAAATTGGGTATCAACACTCCCTTCTGCGATCGCATAGAACAACTTACCCATCCCCCTCCGCTAAGACTACGCGTTCGCAGGAATCCCTACGCGATCGCATAAGAGTAAATCAGAACCAAAACACCAGAAAAAATCTGCCATCACCCAAGACCCAAAAATTGGTCCGTTAACCACCCGAAACTCACCCGAGGCCCTCGGGACCTCAAACATGCCAACACCTCCCACAACCTCATTCAAACTTTGTCGAGCCTTCGAAACACCCAAAACAACGCAAAAACACCAAAACCACATCGGATTCAAGCCTATGAACTTTAAGATTTCTAAATTTTGCCAATAATGTCGAAACCACCCAAAACACGTCCGCTTGACCTGAAATTTTGCACACATATACAAAATGATCCTACGAACCTGTTCCAACTTCTAGAATTCTATTCCGACCCCGATAGCTAATTTTCCACCGTTGACCGAAAATCGCCAAAAACTCAATTTTGCCAATTCAAGCCTAATTCTACTTCGGGCCTCAAATCCACATTCCGATCACACTCCTAAGTCCCAAATCACCTAACGAAACTATTCGAGCGATACAATCTATATTCCGAGGTCGTTTACCAATAAGTCAACTCCCAGTTGACGATTTCAACTATTAAGCTTATTTAAGAGACTAAGTGTCTTAATCCTCACCACGACCACTCTGAACCCGAACCAACCGACCTAACACCTCATAATTAGGTTAAATAACACATGACAAAGTTGAAACGGAGGAAACGAGGCTAATCTCCCGAAACGACCGGACGAGTCGTTATATATATATATATAGATAGATAGATAGATAGATAGAGAGAGAGAGAGAGAGAGAGAGAGAGAGAGAGAGAGAGAGATTATTATTTTAGCGAGCAACTGTATGGGTCAAAATCAGACTGAGGATCATGTCGTGCAGAATTGGACAAGGAGAGAAACTCGTAAATCGTTACGAGTGGCGTGGTCGTGGTCGACCAGTAAACTAATGAGTCGAACGGCTCGACAACCAATCATCGTCGAAGTTGAGCAGTAGAGTTAGAAATAACTACTAGTTTTATATTGGGATCCACAAGGGGAATATTCTGCCGAATATCCTCTCTGTTTATACTTATAGGGTTCTTTGAGAATATCCCATATAAATAGAAAGAAAGAGAGGAAAAAAGGCATGTAAGATTCCATATGATAAGAACACTTGTAAAAGGATAAGCTCTCGCAAAAAAATACAATGAACTACTTTTCACCAAGGTTCAACCTTTTTGTGAACTATTCTATTGTCATTTCCATCAGATCCAAGAAAGTGCATAATATTCTATCTTACTCGTGTCATTCGTCATTGTTAGAGGAAAGAATCCTTCACTCTCTTCAATATTGGGTGAATCTTCCCTTCTATTTACATTTATTGCCATGTAATGTTATTTATTGTTTGCTCTCTTTACATAATATAACATCTGATCACATTTTTTGTCCCCATCTCATTCTGAGTATACTGTTGTTCAGGTTATTCGTCATAGTTCTAGAACTATCCACTCTAACAAGGATTGTCCCATCTTGATAAATCATCAACTAGTTTAACCAAGTATTTACTCATTTTTTTGTCAAATAATTTGGCACCGCCTGTGGAGATTTCCTAGTCAAAGTCTTAGTTTTTCTAGATCTAAAAACAACAACAACAACACGACACAAAATCTTGTTTTATCCTGCGCGCATGTCTGAGATGTCAGGTTACGGAGAGGAAAGATTGAAAGCAATGGCCGGCCTTACTAGAACAAACGAGGAGAATGTGACACCAAACGCTTCCCTTAGACGAAGTAGTTCACCGCTCCCTCATGGCAACGTCACAACCTCACATGGAAAAAGGGCCTCTACGTCTACATCAGAAGAGGCACCACTAGCAGTGAAAAATCTACTATAAGCATGGCTAATGAGTACACTTGCTAGCATACTCGACAAACCCACCCAAAGGACGAGCAGAGAGGATGTACGAGTTGGCATCACCTCAGCTACTGATGAGCAACACGACCCTCCTCCTGTAACAAGTATCACTCACATTGTTAATGATGCTGGTAGTAACACCCTCACAGCTATTCCAAGGAATATGGAGGATGTGGAGAACGAGAACAAAGGCTCCGCGACCAAATAAAGGAACACCAAGAAAGGGTAGACAAACTACCGGGCGCCCCAAAACTTTTACCAAAACGGGACGCCGGTCGGTTCGTGGAACAATCGTATAGTGACGAGGCTACACCACTTGCCATACCTAAAACATTCAAAATGTCGTCGTACTTAAAGATATATGACGGTACGATGGACCCTAAGGATCAAGTGACCCGTTATGTCACTGCAGTGAAAGGCAAAAACATCGCCAAAGAACAAGTGTCATCCATACTGCTAAATTTTTTTGGTGAAACCCTAATCGGGGGAGCGCCAACGTGATACTCACAATTACCTGCACGGTCCATAAAAACATTTGAGGAAATGGCCGACAAGTTCGTCACCGCCCATGTCGGAGCTAAGTAAGCAGAGGCAAGGGTAAACAACATATTTTACATTAAACAGTCACCCGGTGAGGGACTCAGAGATTTCCTTGCCTGATTCAACCGTGTGAGAATAAATCTTCCAAATGTATCGGAGGGAATGGCGGTGACAGCTTTCCAAAATGGGCTAAACAGAAGCGGTTCGCGGGCAACCAGAAAATTGTTAAGTCGACTCATGAAATACCCCCATACCACTTGGGAAGAGATACAAAATGACTATTATGCCGAGGTAAGAGCTGACGAGGACGATCTCAACGGACCAACCCAACGGTTGACCTCGGTCCAAATGGAATCAAGGAAAGACCGCAAAAACAATAACAGAAGAGACCATGCGGGCTTGCGCCCAACCGTGAAAGACACTAGCTATATTTCAGAACTGCCACCATACCATCCCCCCTCCCCCCGTCATGGCGACAGTCCATCCACTACTAGAAATTGGGGCTATGGCAACGCTTCTTATTGCAACGGATCTGTAACCGTTGCTATAGAGGGTGTATTGCAACGGTTTTAACCGTTACCAAAGGTTATTGGAACTATCAGGACACTTTAGCACCCAACCCATTGCAATAGCCTACAAACCGTTACAATAGATGTTTATATGGCAACAATTTGTATAACCGTAGCAATAAATCTATCTACTGTAACGGTTGATTAAAAAAAATTCTCTATTGCAACGGTCATTAATTCCCTCCTTATTTTTCACCCTAATGTTTCTACACCCGCTAAAATTAAAGGGCCCACAATCTGATTTCCTATTATTATTTTTTATTTTTATATCTAATAAAATACTAATATCTAAATCCCTAATTTTGGTACAACACCCACTCACACCTTCGGCATTCTCTCCCAAAGATTAGCATACTCCTCTATCAATCATCCAGAAACTACTAGGAGCACATCCATCATTGGCAGTTGCTTTTCCTAAATCCCTAAAAGTGGGTCTTTGGCCGTTTTCGATCGAGGAATGTACACAGGTAGGTTACCTCGATTGATTGTTCCATGTCTATACTTAGAATGGTAATTCACATATTTACTTCGTCCTCTTTGTAGGGCTTGAAATGTTAAATATGGTTCCACTCTATGCCTAAACAGTAATTTATAGATTTACCTCATCCTCTTTGTAGAGCTTTAAAAGTTTGCAATATGCTAAAATTGATTTTTTATCTTTTTCTAATGACGTGATGCAGGTTTTGCATTCAGATCCTATGGTTGCAAATATTGCAGGGTAATATTTTTACCCTAACCCTTTGGTGTTCGAGTTTATGGTCAGAGAATCGAAAGACAAGTTAGAAATCGAAGAGCCCTCATTCTTTCTTGTTCAACTTATTAATTTCTTCCTTCCTTAAAGTGGTGAGTATTTTCTACTAAAGCTTTGATTCTAAGTTAGAGACCTATTAGGGTCTTTTTGTACTATAATTCCTTCATTTTTGCTCTCGATTTTATGAGAAAAATAAATAAAATTATCCTATTTTAATCCTATTTTCTATTGTAAAGATCGCGTATTTTCCCCTTTGAAGCAGACTAGCAGCAGTTCGCTTTGTATTTAACGAGCAATTTGCTTCTCTAGTCTTAAATCCCTCGCTAGATCGAAGGGATCAAGTTTAAATCTAGATATAATTTTGCCTTTTTCTTTCTGAATCTCAGTTAAATCGGGTTATATTGAAAAAACTATTATGTTTTATGTGTTTTTACGTCTCGGTTTCCTGTAATTCTTCCATCTAATATAACAATTCTTGAACTAAATTAACCTTGTGATTGTCGTGATTTTGGTTTCACGCTGATCAGAATATAAGTAGTTCCTAGTTTGAATTACTTACAACTCATCAGAATATATATTTTGTCTTCATAGAAAGGGTTGTCTCAAATTTACAACCAAATTATAGAGCCACTTCTCCTCCTCTTCATCTTCTTCAATGTAGAGTTGTTGAGCTATGTTTTAATGTGGCACTTAATAGGCTTCCAACAAGTCCTGGTCCACTCCTTCATGGCCAGCGTTGTTTGTCTAATGCTTTCATTGCTGCACTCAAAAGAGCACAAGCTCATCAGAGGAGAGGTTGCATAGAAGAACAGCAATAGAAGCCTCTTCTAGCTATTAAGGTTGAGTTAGAGTTGTTCATTTTGTATATTTTAGATGACCCTAGTGTTAGTAGGGTTATGAGAGAAGTTGGTTTCTCTAGCACTTCAATTAAAAGCATAAAAACATGTACGATGTTGATGAGAATGAACTCGCTTACTTCCTCCCCAAACATTTGGTTAAGAAAAATAGGCCAAGTACGATAAAATGCATCAACCAATACAAAGCAAATAATTGGAAAAACTACAACATTTCTCTAAAAGCAAATTATTTTGGAACGTCAGGAACCAACTTCTTATGCTTCTTCAGTATTTCAATGCTACAATAGTAGCTTTGCTGGGATTTACTCTACACCTATCTCTACTAATTCTTACTCAAAAATTCTAAGCTAGAATATAAACGAAAAAGTCTTTTAACATATATGTTTACATCGTATAAGATAAATTCTGGATTTCCTTCTCAGAAAAAATAAATTTTAGATTTAAAAATTCTTTCTTGTTCAAAGATTGTGTGGTTCGGAATGTTACTCTGAATATGGTTGGAATATTCAGTTAATAAGGGATTTTAATGATCGGAAAAAATATGAGATTAGTCAGTGTAGCTATTTTACAACTCCATTATGTTTCACCAATTGGTTTTAAGGTCAGTGTGGGCTACTACCAAAAGTGTGTTGATTGACTTGTTTATCTGCAAAAAACGTCCAAAACCAATACCGAATATTGGAAAAAGTTGAGGTATCCGCACACTGTTTGCAAAACAAGTTTTGCTCTAATCCGCAACTTGCTAACTTCGCATAAAAAGATTCTTATACCAGTTTTTATGTAACTAGGCACAAAAGAAGGAAATTGTTGATTCTTCCGATACTTTACCAAGTAAGGACATCTTTGTGGCTACAAGAAAAAGAAAATTCAGTCGAGTATACAAAGGCTCATATGAGAATACAATTAGTATAATTGTAAGAAATTTCTAATTTAATGTCTTTTGTGATTTTTAGTATGGTTTTACTAGTTTTGTACTCGTTTGCTCTTTAAATATGTGATGCAGTAAAAGATTTTCCTTCAAGCAATACACTAAATAGTTCATATATGACCTTTTATGCCATGTGCATAAGTCTCTTTGAGTATTCTAAAATATATGACCTTTAGTATCTATAATCTAAGAGGTCTGTGCACATATCTGATAAGGGAAAGACACTTATTATCTATTATATAATTGTGAATCACACCATGATTTGATGGTAGTCATTTAAGAGTGTTTGATGCTCTTTAGCATGTGGTATCCATATCTTTGTGTATTGATTTGGTGTCATGCCTGAAAATGAACTGATATGTCACTGTAGTTCATCAAAAAGTTTACTGGAATCATACTGCTTCTCTGTTTTGAAGGAGTGAAATTTGTGGTTTCCATCAATGTTCTGCCATGTACATGGTCACCGTTGAAAAAATATTCATGTCATTTAAGTTGGATTTAGATCCAACTACTTGGAAGAAATGGACAACACAAGTTCTTGTCTTCTGTACTCTCTTTATGCACAAATAGCTTTAGAAGTTTGAATATTGATGTTTCATGTCATTTATCCATTTTGAATATTGATGTTTCATTTCTTCCATTTTGTTCATGAAGATGATAGGAAAACAATGAGTAATTAGCTGATGTCCATTATCACATGCTTACTCCTTTCGGATAATCTATTAAGTTAATTTGTTCTTAATTATTGACTCAATTTTATTTTTTTAACTCTTTTCTCTTGAATTTGGTTTGTAGGCTGAAATAGTGAGAATTTAATCAACTCAAGAAAGTGAAGAGGACGCATTTGCATCAGTCATGCGACCTGAGCATACAGGTCGCAAAAGATTGTATTGTCGAGGAGTTACCTAGACTCTCTTAAAAAGAAAATGAGAGATTCTAGATTCTCTAGATGCTACTAATGAGACGATGCAACAAAAATAGAGGAAATGGAAGAGAGGATGCAACAAAGAATGAAGGAAAAGTTCAATTGTCAGCAGTAACAATCGAGGTAAGTTCGTACCAAGAGTTACACCTCTTCTCTTTCTTCTTCTTCTTCTCCTATTTTTTTATGTGTTTGGGAAGGAGAATTGCTGCATTTTGCAGAAGCTTTGGGAAGGTTAATTTTACAGTTGTTTTGCTATATTTTTGGGTGATATCTGCAGTTGTTTTGCTGCATTTTGGGGTAATTTTTGCAGCTATTTTGCTGTGTTTTTAGAACCTTTTCAGCTGCATTTTAAAGGAGGTTTCTGCTGATTTTTTTTATGGAGTTCCTAATGGAGGTTTCTGTGTCTTTACCTGTTGTTCTCTTGCTCACATCGGCATGTAATAATTGTATAACAAAGAACAATCTATGCATGTTCTGGTTTTGTCTGTCATATGATAACCAAATGAAAGGCCTTAATACAAAAGCCATGTTTGATGTGGAACAAAATTTATTTCTGCTGAATGTGCATATTATTTTGTGACCAAGTTCTTTATCATTCTTTCAAAGTAGAAGAATCTATGGAAAATATCTCAATGATATAGTAATTGATTAAACGTGCTTTTGTTACTAATTTATCTCAATTTTCTGTTAGATTAGGTAACTAGCTAACTGTTATGGCTTATACTTACATTATGAAACTGCAAAGGCACTTAGTTATAATTTTATTAACAAATCATTTGATCATGTCCACTTAGTTATAATTTGACTCAACTCTGGGTTACAGAAACTGTCACTTCTTGGTGTCACTCCATTTGTCTTGTTTTTAGAATTTCTCTGGCCATAACTACCAAGAACAAAGTATTTGGTTCAATCAAAACAACATCATATATAGTGGAGAACTGAAAGTGTTATTCGCTCTTCTTTTTCTTTGGTTTTTGCTCTATTCATATAGATATGCTTGCTCATTATTTAACTGAAACTCAATTAGATTTTGCAACTGATCAAGTTGAATGTCATGTTCTTATTTTTGTTGCCTTTTTTAAAAAAATTGTTTGGTGCTGCTTGTCCATTTTGAGAGTTGTATGTTAGTTTCTCTTGAAGGATACTAACTTTATTTACTCTCTTTTGTAAAGGTGGAGTAGATGAAGAATTGGAAGACGGAGGCAATGAAGATCTAGAGACCTTACTTAAGAAGAATTTTGAATTGTTGTAGATGCATGGTCTAGGATTAATGTTTGTTATCAACATTTTTAAACTTACTTCTAACTCTTGAAATGTAAAACGTGTGCTATTGGGGTAGAACATTTCACTTTTATGGATATTATTAGCTTGTTGGACAATTTAGATTATAAATAGTTTTATTTTGTTATTTATATAAATTTTAGCGATTTATGATTTATTATATATGTAAATATTTATTTACAACATGGGCAATATTTTCGTTTCAATTAAACTGTTACAATAGCCTACCAGAACCGTTCCAATAGAAAATGTAAATCGTTGCAACAGGACCTACAAACCGTTCCAAAATGAGTTATAAACGGTTGCAATAGGTAGTTCAACCGTTGCAATAGCTTGAAGAAATTGTTCTCATAGTCATATATACTCGTAATAATAGTCTACATAAACCTTGCGTAAATGATATGGTAGCGGTTGTTGACCGTTTCACTAAATGTTATGGTAACAGATTACAACCGTAGCAGTTGATAAGCATAGTCGTTCCAATAGGGAGAGGGAAAACCGTTGCGATAGACGAAACTATAGCAACGGTTTTTTGAACCGTTGCAAGAACCGTTCCTTAAGCTCTACTGGCACGCGAGCTGGTGGAACGGGTGCAAAACCGTTGCAATAGCTCTATGGCAACAGTTTACCTATCTGTTGCAACAGTTTTCCATGCGTTGCCATAGGCACATTTTCTAGTAGTGATCCAGGCCACAGACAGGGACTCACCGAAACGAAAGAGGTATGCCTCCATTGCTATCTGCTCACAATTTCTGTGTTTCTCCTTTAGAAATAGTCTACGCCATGGAGAAGCTCGGCCCAAAGGTAAAATGGGCACAAAAGATGAAGTCCGACCCAAATTCCAGAAAGTCGAATGCCCTCTGCGAATTCCACCAGGAACGATGTCACAAGACCGAGGACTGCATTGCTTTAAGGCAAGAGATCGTGAATATGATCCACCAAGGGAATCTGCGAGAACTGATGAGCGACCGAGGAAGGACAAACTTCGCTCGAGGACGCGAATAGCATCAAGTCCCACGAAGCCACCCTCCCCATCCCGCACCATCCAAATGATCATCGGTGGAGGCGACGACGCATCGATTAACAACGCGAAGTTCACAACCACCCATAAGCTGAAACGATCAATCACCCATGAACAATATGACGACCTCGAAATAAGTATCATCTTCGACGAGTCGGATACCCACGGTTTGAAATTTCCTCACTATGATGCTCTTGTTATCACTTTACGCATTTCAGATACTGATGTAAAATGCATTATGGTCGATGATGGAAGCGGCGCGTGCGTTATCCAACCTCGAGTCCTCGCACAAATGAGGCTCGAAGATAGGATAGTGCCACGCTGCATCACACTAACAGGTTTTAATAATGCAGTTGAGTGAAGATCCAGAGAAATCACGCTACCATTTTGACTGCACATACACTCAGCAATTAAAGGGAGGCGCAGAAGCATAGTAATTAACAAGGTCGAGGTCGGATGACGACGAACTGAAAGATGTCATCAAGGACCCAGAAGACGTGGAGGCTACAAGGTCAACTGTGGAAGACCTCAACTTCGTGCAACTAGACAAAAGCAACCACGGCAAAAAGGCCTACATCGGCCACAAACTCCAAGAACCAGGTAAATTTCGTCAATTTTTAGCTGACAATGCGGACTTTTTTTGTTTTTTCTCATATAGATATGCTAGGCACCCCGAAGGAAATAGCAACACATAAATTGAATGCCGACCCATTCTACCACCCAGTACGACAAGTTAGAAGAAAATTCAATGCTGCGATACATAATGTTGTCCGCGAAGAGGGGGGAAATTGCTTTAAAATGGATCTATCATAAAGTAAAAATATCCCAAAGGGTCGCCAATGTGGTCATGGTAAAAAAGAAAAATGGGAAATGACGGATGTGCGTAGACTTCACAGATCTGAACAAAGCATGCCCGAAAGACTCATTCTCACTGGCCTATATTGACCAGCTCATCGATGCAACGACCAGGCACGAGCTATTAAGTTTCCTAGACGCCTATTCAGGTTACAACCAGATCCTCATGGAGGAAGAAGACCAGGAAAAAACTACTTTCATCACCCACCAAGGGACGTAACTGCTACAGAGTTATGTCGTTCGGGTTGAAAAACGCAGGGGCGACATACCAGAGGCTGGTAACCAAAATGTTCAAAGAGCATCTCGGCAAAACCATGGAAGTATATATAGAATACATGTTGGTCAAGTTGTAAAGAAAGGAAGACCATATCGACCATTTGAGGGAAGCCTTTGACATGCTCAAGCGGTATGTCATGAAATTGAACCCCGAGAAATGCGCCTTCGGTGTAACCTCGGGATAGTTCCTCGACTTCTTAGTATCGTAACGAGGCATCGAGGTCAACCCCAACCAAATCAAGGCTATAAAGGGAATACTAGAGAACTTGACCAGCAAGAAGCACGTGTAGAAGCTGACCGACCATATAGCCACCTTGTCGAGGTTCATCTCACGGTCCTCTAATAAATGCCACAAATGTTTCAGCGTACTCAAAAAAGATAACAAACTCCAATGGAATTCCGAGTGCGTCAACGCCCTAAAGAAGCTAAAGACATACCTGTCTTCGCCCCCACTGCTTGCTAAGGCGAAACTCGGAGAACGCCTCCTCATCTACCTGGCCATGTCCGACGTTGCAGTAAGTGCAATCCTGGTCCGAGAAAATAAAGGTACGCAATCTCCAATCTACTAAATTATCAAAACTTTGGTCGATGCTAAAACGAGGTACCCCGACCTCGAGAAGCTAGCCCTAGCTTCATGAAAGCTTAGACCTTATTTCCAGTGCCACCCCATATTAGTGGTCACGACCTTTCCTTTAAGGAGTATCCTGCACAAACCCGAGTTGTCGGGTAGGTTCGCCAAATGGGCCTTAAAATTCAGCGAGCACGATATAACCTATCAGTCGCGAACAACGATAAAGTCAGAAGTACTTGCCGACTTCGTCGCCGACTTCAGCGCAAAATTAATGCTCAAAGTCGAAAAGGAAGCCTCCAGTACTTCCCCCAGGATACACGACCTAAGGATTTTGTACATCCATGGATCCTCTAACACATAAGGATATGGACTGGGACCAATAGGCGAGATAATTCACCATTCCATACGGTGCCCCGATATGACTAACAATGAGGCTGAGTATGAGGCCGTGATTGCAGGGTTAAAGTTGGCAATCAAGTACATAGCACGACGAGTAGTCCTATGATGTGACTCACAAACCGTTGTCAATCAAGTCACAGGGACTTTCCAAATCAAGGAACAAACGCTACAAAAATACCAGGCTGAGATCTACAAACTGCTACCCGATTTCGACGAATGCCAGCTTGATCAAATACCTCGAGCGTAGAACATCTAGGGGGACGACCTCACCAAACTGGTGGCGGTCACTAAAATCATAACCGTAAAAAAGAACATGGTTACTCTCCTCCACTCGTCAATCGACCAAATTGAGGTACGCACTATTAACCTAACTTGGGACTGGCGCAATCGTGTTGTCGCATACCTGCAGGAAGGGGTGCTTCCAAACGATAAAAAAGAAGCCAAAAAACTTCAAATGCAAGCAGCCAAGTATAACATCATCAATAACGTCCTGTACAAAAGGACGTATGGCATCCCTCTAGCAAAATGTTTAGGACCAAAACCAGACACGACGCGTCCTAGAAGAGGTCCATGAAGATCACTGTGGGGCTCACAACGGCAATCGCGCCCTAATCAGATGCCTCATCTGACCAGACTACTACTGGACCACAATGAAAAAGGAAGATTCTAACTTTGTTAATAAATGCGAACATGCCAAAAATACGCCCCCATGATCCACGAAGCGGGCGATCACCTCCACTTAGTCACCTTGCCCTGGCCCTTCATCAAATGTGGAATGGATATTGTCGGCCCCCTCCGCACAGAATGAGGTAATGTGCAACTTCTTTTAGTTTTAACTGACTATTTTCTAAGTGGGAGGAAGCAGGTGTGTTCGCTCAAATACGCGAGCAAGAAGTGATCGCCTTTATATGGAGGAACATCGTATGCCGCTTCAGAATTCCCAAAGAAATTAACTGTGACAACGGGTCCCAATTCACGGGAAAGAAAGTTGTCGAGTTCTTCCAAAAATGGCACATGAAAAGAATACTCTCCACGCCATATCACCCCACAGGCAACAGACAAGCGAAATCCTCCAACAAGTCGATATTGAATATCATGAAGAAGAAGCTCGAGAACGCCAAGGGACTGTGGTCGGAGTTGTTGCCGGAAGTTCTATGGGCATACCACACTACTCCAAAGATAAGCACATGAGAAATGTCGTACTCACTAGTCTATGGGACTGACGTAGTGATACCAGTCGAGGTCGGGGAACCGAGTCTAAGATATTCAAATGAGAGTGGGCCAAGAAATGATGAAAGCGATAATCAATACCTCGATGAGGCCGAAGAATGAAGAAACATGGTTTATGTAAGAATGGTAGCCGAAATACAACAGGCAAAGCAGTACTATAACAAAAACAAAAAAAACCAAGGTCATGAAGCTCAAAATTGGGGACTATGTACTTAAAGACAAAACACAGGCGAGCAAGGATCCACGAAAAGGAAAACTGGGGACCAATTGGGACGACCCGTACAAAATCACGGCGGCAGCAAGCAAAGGATCGCTCCAACTAGAAACAATGGAAGGAAAGTTACTACCAAACAATTGGAACATCACCCATCTCAAATACTTCAACTTCTAAGTGCAGATGTTCTCCGATTCGTACTCTTTTTCCCTCACCTGGCTTTTGTCCCAATTGGGTTTTCTCGGGGAGATTGTTAACGAGGCAGCGGAGAGGGCATCTCGAAGTTTAGTGCAAGTTTATCACTTGACCTTTCAAATACTTCTCCAGGTCGACCAATGAAGGTAGTAGATAGGCCGGTACTTCTCCAATGTATGTATAAGCAGAGCAAAATCATGTGAACTTCTCCAATGTATGTATAAGCAAAACAAAGTATGCAAACACACGATGTTCACATGTCTCCACCAAGTTTAAACTTTACACCAATCTAGGATCCCACATTCGACCTCGTTCTAATTAATTACGAGTAACATTCGACCTCGCTCGAATAAACTCACGTTTGACCTCATTCGAATTAATCACGAATAACACTCGACCTCGCTCGAATCAAAACACATTTGACCTCGCTCGAATTAATCACGAGTAATATTCGACCTCGCTCGAATTAACTCATTGTTGATACCCAATTTTTCCTCAAAATATTTTTAAATTGCATAAATAGCCGCTAAATCATGTATCAATAGAAATTGGTATTTTCCATAATTTGTTTATATTTTTATTAATTTGTTTTTAATTTATCCGACATTTTATTTCCAATAAATAATTACAAAATTGCATTACAAATGATTTCAAAAGCATTTCTTGATTTAATATATTGTTTTTGGTTCTATTAAGACTACATTATTTCATAATTAGCCAAATTGACACATTTTGGCTATAATTGCAATAACTTTGCAATTATAGTCTAATCATATGATTTTATACTATTTTTTATCCAGTAATTAACCATTTGTATTTTTAAATTCTAAGTAATCATTTTAATTTATTTTCTAAGCATGAACTTCATTTTTTACAATTATCACCTATTTTATAAATTATTTTTAGTTAATTTAATTGGGTATTTAACAACTAGCCACCTTTATTTTAATTTTAGCCTAAATTAACTAATCCCCAACCCAATTAAATCAAACCCAATACGACCCAAGCCCAAACCTCTACTTAACCCGGCCTAGGTCCTCTTAAATCCTGGCCGTTGATCAAAATGATCAACGGCTCAGATTACCCCTTCCATAATTAAAACCTAATGACTACCCTTCCCCCTCCTCATTTCCCCCTCAATCCACCGCCATTACATCTCTAACTCTCTCATCTCTCTCAACTCTCTCTGCTAACCTAGCTCCCCTCATCGGTCGTTGCTTTGCCGGTGACCATGGTGGTCTCACCACCACCCCCAGCCTATGGCTCTTCTCCTACACCGCGTTGATGCTATCCTGAGGTCTACAAGAAAACCAAAGGGGGTTCACTCACCTCCCAGGTTTTCTCATTCCATTCTCCGACCATCCATGGCCATCCGAGTAAGATCTTACAATTTCCGGCTTAGACCGGTGAATTCTAAGCCATTTGTCCTTCTCTTTGGGTTGTCTCTATGAAACCCTAACTTATGTTCTCTTATGAGATATTTTCGGTGTTTCAAATGTTTTTCCGATTTTCCTAAAGTGAATCTTCATCTTCAGAACTAGGGTTTTTAACCCCTTTTTCAAAAATGCTTTTCTTTCTGTTTCTAGTATTGTCCTATGATTTTCATCATGTTAAACGTTTATGTGAGCTTTTCCCCTTTTGTATGATTCATTATTTGTTAAAAACCCCAAAAATCATGGTTTTAATCTGTGGTTCTAAGTTTGTTTTCGATAATATATTTACCTGTTCATTTATGTTTACTGTATTCTCATGAATACTCTATGATTTCGTAACTTTCACCCTATCTTTGCTTGTTAGGGTTTCTGGCTGTTATTATTCCTGCTTATTATGTGGTTCTACTATATTCTTTGTTCATCAATGTCCCTGAATCTTCACTTCTCCTGCCTATGTTACATTTATTTTGTTATTTTATGCCATGCTCCATGTGAACCCCTCATTCATGTGATTTTATCCCATGTTTGCCTATCAGGGTTTCTGGGTTCGATTACTTCTACCTATATCATGTCTATGCTGTGATTCAAACTGTGTTCTATATGAAACCCTAAATTTTATGTGATACTAGTCTTCTTATGGTTCTGAGTCTTGTCTATTACATGCTTATTCTCATAATATTGTGATAAATCAGTGCTATCTTTTCTATTTGTGAATCCCTGAATTTTTATGATTAATACTTCATTGATCTTGCACGATATTCTCTACTGATTCTCGAGCATTTTCCTTAATTAGGATGATTATTTCCTGTTTCTCCTTGCCTGTAGCATAATTATCCCGCTCATGTGTGATATTCTCCTTTGATTGATACTGATTTCCTACAATTATGACCTCACTCGAGGGTGTCCTTACTGATTTTCAAAGTTTAAGTTATTGCTTGCCTTATTTCTATGAATGATTTTGCTGTCAAAATTAATATACATATGTTCCTTAAATAAAAACTCTGAACTTGGCCTTACTTACATGTGATATACCTATATTTGTACTACTTCCTTATTGTGTTATAATCAGTTTTACTTGATTCCTTTTCCTAATTTTGCCACTGCTTATTACCGTTTGGGTATGACTCCTTAATATAAGGGAATACTTATATTAATTTGATTCTAATTGATGTTTACTTATATAGTTACTGCTGAACTATTATTTGTTACCTTATTTTCTGCCTATTTCAAAACTATATATACCCTACTCCTTCACAGGGGACGAACATACAATGTTCAAAACTCTCTCTTACACACAAATTCTCTCTTCTGCTATCCTTCCGGTTACTTGCTATTATCAGTCGGCTACAAGTTAAGGCTGATTATCATACTCTCTTACTCTTCATTATGTGTTTGTTATCTCCTATACTGGTATGTCCTAATTTCAATTTAAGTTTCAAAAACAATATGTCTCTTTTGGTACTTCAAGTCATCATGTTTCTAATATGTTTCTACTTATGGTTTTGTTGTTCAACCTGCAATTAGCATGTCTATTTTACTGCTTAATTAGCATGATTCTCAATGTGCCCCCTCCCCTAGACTCTGCATGTTCATGAAGTGGTATCCCCTTAGCATACCTCAATGTGATTTTGCTTCACTTATGTTACTTTGATTCCTGGTATGTACCTCTTTGTGGTAGAACTTTTCTATGATCACTAGGCTCTGTGTAAGTTTGAAATACATCCTTAGACCCCCAAATCCCTAAGGATTTCTTTGATCCTAAACTTATGTGTAACTCTGCCTACTGCGTTCCTACCCCTATATGCTTTATACTTGTCCCCAATCCCTCATCTCCCTGCTTGTGATTGCTGGATTTGTTTTAGTTCCTTGTTCTTGGTGTGATGTTGAACATGTTTGACCCTAAGATTGGTATGTTGTTTGTTCTGATTTCCCTACTTCTCTCAAACTGCTTTCACTGAATGAACTCATCTATGGTTCTATTTTGCAAAACTTATTTCAAACCAGTCTCTTTTTCAAAATATTTTCATACTCAATATTTCTCAAAACTATGTCAAGCACTCCCACTCTACTCTTAGACCCTTAGGTTATTCCCCTCTAATGTGTGACTGCTTAGGGATCCCTATGAGATCCCTCTGAACTATGATACATTAGAGCTGGCCCTTCCACACTGCACTTACTCAAAATCTGGGTGTGAGCACTGCCCGGGGTCCCTTGAGGCCCTTAAGGAACTCTGACACACCCGGAATAAATGAAAGGATGTGAAACACAATTTGGCATTGGGAATTCTGGAAATCTAGGGCTATTGGTAGGCTCCCTATAGTTTAACTTCTTATATCTATTCATGTAATTCATACAACAATGGTCTGTAATAATTTATTGTAAACAACATTGGGGATGGATAGTGAAAAGGGGAAGGGGTAGCTATATATGTTATAAACATCAAAGGGTAGAAATCATGTTCTTAGGTTTACATTTCTTATATGCGCAATAGAACTCATGTCTAGGACTCATATGTGCAAATCATCTCATGCATTAGATACCATGCTTCCTAGGTCTCATGTATACTGTTTTCAGCATCTCATTTGACATTACTTTTATCACTTAGAAATCCTGTGCTAGGGTAAACACATTAATGCAAACTATTACTCATATGACCCTGTCTAATAATGCTGTAATTTTAAGTATGTAGAAATCCTGCTCTATGTAAACCTTGCATATTCTGAAATCATCTAGAAATCCTGCTTTAGGAATTCTGCATGTGCATCATTCTACATCCCTTTGTGCATTAGATATCATGTTTTAGGATTTCATCCACACTCTCCTAATTATGCCTAGTTTAACTATTGATGCATGAAAAGAGGCATAAAATAGTCTTACCCTATCTCTAAAACAACTGGCAATAATCTGGTATATTTGCAACACCTAGAACAACATGTTTAGGTAACACAATTTACAACAGTTTTCTTAATTCTTGTAACTATTATACACTGTCCCACGCCTAGGCAAGCCTTAGGTGATTAAATTGTTAAAACTGGAAATCTGTCTCTTGTGTAATCTGCCCAATGCTTAACAAGTCTTAAAATCAGTAGTCAAACTGATTAGGGATCGATGCTGAGTTTATAAAAAATAAATCTGCATCTTCCTCATGTTCTAATACTCATCTAGATATCCTGTCTTAGGATCCTATTAAACAATACTACCCTTATTTGTGTTTGCGCCGTGCTGTTTACATGAATTATATGTGGAGGTAAGCCTGAGCCTCTTATTTGCTATTTTCTACTCTTTATTTGTTGCAATCCTATGTGTTATTGCTTGTCGCCTTAGCATTTTCTCCTTTAAACCTTAGGGGTCTGTCTAGAACTGCCTATAGGTAGAGGTCCTAAATTCATCCAGGGCCATCAAGAAGGGACGGGTAACAGCACGCATAGAGGTCGCTAAATAACACTCGCTTAGTAACCTCTAAGGGGTGGGAAGGGTAGATATGTATATGATGACCGGTGCGGTAATACCACATGTAGCCCCTCTCTGAGAAGTGATTACCGGGTATTGTACTGATGTGATTCTATAAGATAAATAACCTAGGACTTTCCCCATTATTTTACATACGTGTTTAGATTATGATTCTTTTAAAAACCTTACTTAGGCATTAAATATTTTCAAAACTTTTGTTACACATGTGTGCTTAGACTGTGAATCTTTCGAAACTCCTACTTGTTTAAACTTTTATTGCCTATCTGCTACTTGCTTAAATTCACAAAGTTGTTTGGCCGGGAACCACAATTATGGACTCTGAAGGGTGCCTAACACATTCCCCTTGGTGTAATTTCAAGCCCTTACCCTCTCTCTGGTTATCCAAATCTAAGTTTATAAATGACCCTTAGTAGGTGTCCTAACGCACCTTAATTCGTTAGGTGGCGACTCTTCGATTCCTTGCATACCCCTTTCCCAAAAGGAAATGAGTTGTCCCGATAATGTCAAGACCCCGACTAATCCAAAAGGAGGAGTCAAACAAAAAGGGGGGAGCGACAGCATGACGACTTCGCTGGGGATTTCTAGGCTTTTACCATTTCAAACTACGTTGTGAGTTTGCACCTCTTCCCTATCCCCTTATGTGCAATTAATTGTTTATTTCTTTTAAGTATTTGACCTTTCTCAAAAGCAAACTGACATGTTGTTTTGTTTCCCTTTATAACCGCTTTTCAATTATAATTGTTGTATTTACCACTTTCACAACGTGCAAATACATGACTACATGCCTAATTGCCTATTTATTGCATAATCATGCTCAACATCATACTCCACTCGTGCCAATTCAAATCCTAAAGCAACGCTTGATGAGTGGTTGCGCCCTTTTTATTTTATATCACCTCTAAATTCGGAATGGCTTATTTGCGGTAAAACCAGTCGATCAGTGGTGCAGTCGACGGTTCCATGCCTTCCCCCTTCAGTTGTCCTCTCAAGGGTACCAATCTAATACCCCATAGAAACCTTACTCTGCTAAACTGAACATGCATCATGGTCAAACCTAGCTAGGTTAATGTGTTGTCCGCACAATAGCCTTTAAGATAGCTTTGTCCAAAGTCCGCCGGGTTTTCATAATCCCAACGGACATCATCACATTCTGTGCATTTACTTGGAGAACTAAATGCTTGTATGCTAATCATAAGTGTATAAATAGTCGAGTCTGGTGGGGGAAAGGGCCTAACTATCTTTTGTCTTGCAGAAATATGAGGCACGAAGTCCCTAGATTCGGCATGGTTAGCAATATTCACCCAAAGCTTTTGAGCTGGTGGGAGGATATTCACTCTAGTGATAAGAAACTTGTCAGGAAATACCTGGGTAACTTACCATGTCTCATAGACATTCAACCCAACAACATGTTGATCGAGGCTGCTACCTTATTCTGGGATAGCGAAAGAGCCGTCTTTCGTTTTAGGGACATTGAGATGACACCGTTGCTATAGGAAATTGGAGGATTAACTGGGTTAGTCTGGGAAACCCCTGGATTATTGGTGCCTGAAAACCGCACGGGCAAAGGCTTCTTGAAAATGATGGGCCTGAAGAAGACTGCTGAGTTAGAGTGCCTAAAGAATTCATATATCCCTTTTGAGTATTTATATGAAAGGTACGGCCACAACAAATCATACCGTACTTACCATGACGAATTTGCCATTACATCTTTGGGACACATTCACCGTAGGGTATTTGTCTTCATTGCTTGATTCCTCGGGTTGATCGTGTTTCCAACAAAGAAAGAAAGGATCCACACCAGGTTAGCTATGGTAACCAAGACTTTGATGGAGGGAATTTACGGGCAGACTTTCATCATTGTCCCAATTATCCAGCAAACATTTACCGAGCTCTAGAACGTTGTCAGAGAGGGGCTAAACACTTCGAGGGTTGCAACTTGTTACTACAACTTTGGCTCTTAGAACATCTCCAAAAGGGTCAGTACCAGCAAGAGTTTCTGGAAGGGCGTGGAACGATTATATCGCTTTCCATCATCCCAAATGAATGACATATCTTCTCGACAGGTTTGCTCAGCCCGAGACTGCCAAAGAATGGGTAGAGTTCTTTGATAATCTGACTGAGGAGCAAGTACAGTGGATGTTCGAGTGGTTTCCGACGGACGAATTCATCGTCGGTCCAGGGATGCACCACACCTGATGCTAATTGGGTTGAGAGGAATATATCCTTACGTTCCTCTCTGGGTTATGAGACAAGCAGGCAGAAAGCAAATTTTACCAAGGGTCGACAAGATGAGCCATTTCCGAGCTGACTTCCAAGATGATGATATACCCTATAAGTGCCCCTGGCCCAACATATATGGCATTGCAAGATCATAATGGAAAAGAACACAATTGAACCAGACAGGTATCATGCAGGTTGCCCACCTTTCTACTCGTATGGTTAGAAGATGACCTGGATGGGTTAATCAGGCCAGGGACCGATCGAGGTCACAGAATCATAGATGATATTGTCGAGGCTCAGGTCAAGTACAATCGGCTGCGCAAGAGGGTTCATGAGTGTGAAAGTGAGCACCCTGAGATACATGAAACCAACAAGATATTAATTGAAGAGTTGAAAGATATGGTCGTCCGTTCCAACAAGAAGCTGGAATACTTGGAGCGAGGCATAGTCGAGCTGGAAGGTAAGATCATCAAGAGGGTTGAAGACTGTCATAAAACTGAGGGGATTGAAGGTGGACATCTGGCTAGAGCATACCTGCTGCTAGGATTTCGCGGGCTGGGAAACCTGTTCGATGGGATGATATTCAGAAAATGCGCCAGATGTGTTCTATATTCAGAATCTTAAGAAGAAGCCTGCAAAAACTTTCCGCGAGTATGCTACTCGCTGGAGAGCTGAAGCAGCTAAAGTCAGGCCTGCCTTAGACAAAGAACAAATGAATAAGTTCTTTGTCCGAGCCTAGACCCACAATGTTATGAGCGGTTGATGGTAATTGAGAACCATAAATTCTCTGATATTATTAAGTTGGGTAAGAGAATTGAGGAAGGAATTAAGAGCGGAATGGTTACCAATTTTGAAGCGTTGCAGGCTACAAACAAGGCCCTGCAATCTGGCAGTATGTCCAAGAAAAGAGATGTGGGAGCCGTAATGGTTGCACAGAGGACTAAATCCCCGCTGAAATACCAAACCTAGCAAACACCCCCACTCACATACCAACCAGCACAAACATACCAAGCACCCTCGCCCACATACCAGTCAGCACCTCCACCAACATATCAGCCATCTCCCCCACCTAATTATCAGCCTACTTCTCTCAGATATTCCCAACCAGCTCCTGTCTACCATACCTACAACTCTCAACCATCTTACTACCAATCACCCCCTACTCGCCAAAATTTCCCGAGACCTCGACCCAATTTTGACTGTAGGCCTCCTAAACAATACACCGCCATTGCTGAGCCTATTGACAGCTATACGAAAGACTGAAAATTGCTGGTTATGTCACTCCTATCCCTATTGTAACCTCTGAGAACCCCTCTCAATGGGTTAATCCAAATAAGACAT
Source organism: Nicotiana undulata (assembly GCA_005239495.1). Lineage (NCBI taxonomy): Eukaryota > Viridiplantae > Streptophyta > Magnoliopsida > Solanales > Solanaceae > Nicotiana > Nicotiana undulata. The sequence continues at coordinate 52,925 of ML252815.1, read as the reverse complement.
GTGCTTACCATTCCGGCATGAAGGGACACACAATTGATGAATGCCGCTCACTGAAAGATAAGATACAATCTCTGATCGACAATAAGGTCATTCTAGCCAAGGAATCTACTCCCAATGTCCGCAATAATTCGCTCCCAGACCACAAGGGTGGAGGGGTCAACATGATTGAGGTAGAAGAAGATTGGGACCCAGAGGGGTCGATTGGGTTGATCATAGAATGTGATGAACCAAAGAAGCCAGCAGTCACTCTCAATCCTATCATAGTACAAATTCAGCCATCCAGAGATGTTGAGGTAATGGCGTCAGTCCCATTTGAGTTTGAAACGGCACCACCTGCGGACGCACTTGTGTCGTTCGAGGTCGAAGTTATGCCACCTGCTAAGGCACCTGTTCCATTCGAGGTGAAAGTAGTTGCACCAATCACGGTGGCAGTGTCAACCATGCCACCATTTTTCACCAATGCTATACCATGGGATTATGTAGATGAGGCAAGAAGGAAAGGCAAAATCAAGATAGAAGAAGCTACCGCTGCATGGGGAATGACAAGGACCGACGGGGTCTATACACCTGAACATTTGACAGAATCCAGTAAGCAAGCTTCCAACAGGCCACCCATCATTGAGACAGGACCAGATGATCTTTGGAGGAAGGTTCAAGCAACAGAATATTCGGTCATTGATTAGTTGAACAAAACCCCAGCCCAGATATCCATTCTGTCATTACTGCAGAATTCAGAGACGCACCAGAATGCTTTGATGAAAGTACTGAACGAAGCGTATGTGCCAAATAACATCACCTGCAGGGAAATGACCAACATGGTAGGTCAAGTATTGGAAAGTCATAAGATCACCTTCCACGAGGACGAGCTGCCACCTGAAGGGTTAAGTCACAACAAAGCACTGCACATCACCGTGCAATATGAGGATTACTTCATCACTAGGATTATGATTGACGGGGGATCCAGACTCAACATCTGTCCATTGATAACGCTCAAGAAACTGGGCAAAGGGTTGTACGAGATAAAAGAAGGGTCGATGAATGTGAAAGCTTTAGATGGTTCTCAGAGGTCCACCATCGATGAGATCAGCCTTTGTCTGCAAATAGGACCTACATGGTTCGAGGTTGACTTTCAGGTAATAGACATATCAGCATCCTATAACCTGTTATTAGGACGACCATGGATACATGCCGCTGGGGCTGTGGCATCAACATTGCATCAGGCAGTAAAATTTGAATGGAACCACCAGGAAGTGATCATCCATGGGGATGGAAGAAATCCTATCTATAGTCGCCAAACCATCCTGATGGTTGAAGGTAGAAGAAGGCTGGGTGGAGAAACCTACCACCATATTGAACGAGTCAACGCCATAGACAAAGACAAGTGGTGGGACAGTAAGATTGCAAACATACTAAACTGGAGTGGGTACGAGCCTGGCAAAGGATTCGGTAAGAATCTTCAGGGGATTTCCAAGCCAATACAGCTCAAGCGCCATGGCACCACTTTTGGATTGGGATACAAATACACCTGGGAATAGTTCAAGAACTAGTCGCCACCATGGCACAGTCCTTATTACCCATTGGAACAGCCGATACCGCATCTGGAGCATACCTTTCAGCAGGCCGATATTATATGGGGATCAGAGGAAGAAGAAGCAATAGCAGCACTGAAGAATTTATTCCTGGAAGATGATGACATGGACTGTTGCGTCATTGTTGAGGAGGAGGAGGATGAAGGTCCTTCCATCCAAGCCGTAAGCAAAGGGTCATCCCTTAAGAATGGACTTTCAGAACATCCAGGGCCCGACGAGTCCCGGGTTAGCAAGGCTGAACAAGCATTGTTTATTTCTTTCATTTACTAAATAATTTCCTTTTCGCATTTTCATTTCTACAATAAGATCTTCAATGTTCTAAAAACATTTACTCAATTTTTCAAAAGCACTTTTATGTTTTTATGAATAATATTTATTGTTATCATTTTCTCTCTCATTACTTTATCCATACAACATTACTATTACTTGTCTTGATGAACCAATGACTGTAACATGCAATGAAACAACGCAATAAATAGACAGTGATTCAGAAGAAGAGAATGATAGCATACCTGATGAAATTGTTAAGAAGATTGAGAATTTTGAGAACAAACCTAAGTCCAACCTGGACGAGACTGAGGTCGTCAACTTGGGAGATTCAGAAATTGTCAAAGAAACTCGCATCAACATTTATTTGTCACCATCAGAGAAAGAGGAATATACGCAGTTCTTGAAAGAGTATGAAGATATATTTGCTTAGTCGTACGATGACATGAATAGTCTGAGTACATCCATTGTGGCTCACAAATTGCCGACCAATCCAATGTGCCCGCCGGTAAAGCAAAAACTTAGAAAATTCAAGCCTGATATGAGTTTGAAAATCAAGGAGGAAGTTACCAAGAAGATCAATGACAAAGTTATCAGGGTAGTTGAGTATCCAACATGGTTAATTAACATCGTGCCAGTGCCTAAGAAGGATGGAAAGGTCAGGGTTTGTGTCGACTACCAGGATCTCAACCGGTCCAGTCCGAAGGATGATTTCCCTCTTTCAAACATACACATCTTGATTGATAATTGCGCCAAGCATGAACTTCAGTCGTTCGCAGATTGTTTCACTGGTTACCACCAGATATGGATTGACGAGGAAGACGCTGAGAAAACGGCTTTCATTACGCCGTGGGGAGTATATTGCTACAAGATGATGCCATTCATCCTGAAGAATGCTGAGGCCACCTATATGAGGGCTATGACCACTATCTTCCACGATATGATACATAAAGAGATCGAGGTGTATGTGGACGACGTCATTATCAAGTCCAAGAAAGCCACCGAACACATACAGATCTGAGGAATTCTTTAATAGGTTGCGGAAATACAATCTGAAACTAAACCCCGCAAAATGCGCATTCGGGGTTCCTGCAAGGAAATTGCTCGGGTTCATCGTCAGCCGTTGAGGGATAGAATTGGATCCGTCAAAGGTCAAGGCCATCCAAGAGTTACCACCGCCGAGGAACAAGAAAAATGTGATAAGTTTCCTAGGCCGCCTTAACTACACCATCCGGTTCATAGCTCAATCAACAGTCATATGTGAACCAATCTCCAAGATGTTGAAGAAAGATGTTGCGACCAAACGGACCAAGGATTGTCAAAGGGCTTTCGACATAATTAAGGAGTACTTGTCAACACCGCCAGTCTTGGTACCACCTGAGCCAGGTAAACCTTTGCTACTCTACCTCGCAGTATTATATGGATCTTTCGGTTGCGTTCTGGGGCAGCGCGAGGAGACAAGAAGAAAAGAGCAGGCCATTTATTATCTGAGTAAGAAGTTCACTCCATACGAGGTACGGTATTCTCTATCGGAACGTACCTGTTGTGCTCTAACATGGGTAGCTCCGAAGCCGAGACACTACTTTTGTGCATACACAACATATCTCATATCAAGGATGGATCCCTTGAAATACGTCTTTCAGAAGCCCATGCCCACCGGCAAGCTGGCCAAGTGTCAAATCCTGTTGAGTGAGTTCGACATTGTCTATGTGACTCAGAAAGCAGTCAAAGGACAGGCGTTGGCAGACCATCTTGCTGAGAACCCTGTGGATGGATAATATGAACCATTGAAAATGTATTTTTCCGATGAGGAAGTGTCATTCATAGGAGAAGATATTGCATAATCATATGATGGTTGGAGAATGTTCTTCGATGGAGCAGCAAATTTCAAAGGAGTCGGCATTGGAGTCGTCCTGGTATCAGAAACTGGTCAACATTATCCGGTATTCGCTAAACTCAGATTCTCCTGCACCAACAACATGGTGGAATATGAAGCCTGCATCCTAGGGCTCAATATGGTCATTGGCATGAATGTTTAGGAGCTGCTAGTAATTAGTGACTCAGATTTGCTAATACACCAAGTACAAGGAGAATGGGCTACCAAGAATTCCAAGATACTGCCGTATTTGCACTACGTGCAGGAATTGAGAAAGAGGTTCACGAAGACTGAATTTTGGCACGTCCCTAGAATTCAGAACGAGTTCGCCGATGTATTGGCTACTCTATCATCCATGATACAACATCCATATAAGAACTTCATTGATCATATTCCAGTAAATATCCATAGCCAGCCGACATATTGTGCCCATGTTGAAGAGGAAGCAGACGCAAAACCATGGTTCCACGATATCAATGAGTATTTGTCAAAGGGAGAATACCTAGAGCTTGCAAATCATACTCAGAAACGCACACTCTGGAGGTTATCCAACAACTTCTTTCATAGCGGAGGAATCATGTACAGGAGGACTCCCGATTTGGGATTATTAAGATGTGTCGATGCAAAGGAAGCATCCAAATTACTTGAAAAGATACATACTAGGACATGCGGCCCACATATGAATGGTTTTGTCTTGGCTAACAAAATACTCAGAGCTGGTTATTTATGGATGACCATGGAAATGGACTGCACCCAGTATGTCCGAAAAAGCTACCGATGTCAGGTACATGCAAATATGATAAAGGTACCCCCCAAATGAGCTCAATGCAACAAGCTCGCCTTGGACGTTCGTCTCCTGGGGAATGGACGTCATTGGACTGATCGAGCCTACCTCCTCCAACGGACACAGGTTCATCTTGGTAGAATTTGATTATTTCACTAAATGGGTCGAAGCAGCATCCTACAAAGCAGTAACTAAGAAAGTCGTGGCAGACTTTGTCCGCGATCGTATTATTTGTCGGTTCGGAGTTCCAGAGTCAATCATCACCGACAACGGTTCCAATCTCAACAAAGATCTGATGAAAGTTATGTGCGAGACTTTCAAAATCAATCACAAGAATTCCACAACCTATAGACCTCTGATGAATGGAGTTGTAGAAGCCGCCAACAAGAACATCAAGAAGATATTGAGGAAGATGATAGAAAAGCACAAGCAGTGGAACGAGAAGCTAACATTTGCTTTATTGGGATACTACACCACAATCCGTACGTTAACTGGGGCAACTCCTTACTTGTTGGTTTATGGTACGGAAGCTGTTATTCCTGCCGAAGTGGAGATTCCTTCTTTAAGGATCATATGCGAAGCTGAGCTCAGCGATGCAGAATGGGTAAAGAGCCGTTATGAGCAACTAACCCTCATAGACGGGAAAAGAATGAATGCAATATATCATGGTCAACTTATCAGAATAGAATGTCCAGAGCTTTCAACAAGAAAGTCAAGTCGAGATAGTTCACACCAGGGCAGCTGGTGTTGAAGAAGATCTTTCCCCATCAGGATGAAGCCAAAGGGAAATTTTCTCCCAACTGGAAGGGTTCGTATATGGTTCACCGAGTATTGACAGGAGAAGCACTCATACTTTCAGAAATAGACGGAGAAGTCTGGCCAAAGCCAATCAATTCAGATGCAGTTAAACGCTACTATGTGTAATCATTTATGTTTTTTTTTATGTAAATTGAACTACGCCTGACCTAATTACCGTTTAAGATGGGATACGTAGGCATCCCTATGGGTTTGGTCACAACTCAATAAAATTTCATTTTCCCCCGTAATTGGAAACTGGGGCAGAATTTTGAGAAGGACCCTCAAAATTCCGAAGCAAGTTCAGCTGATCGCCACATGCACAACAGTCAGAAGCGTCAACCATCTAACTGGGGCAGAATTTTGAGGAGGACCCTCAAAATTTCGTAGCATGAGAGGTTGCAATGTCTTGAGTCGTGTCGCGATCGTCGGTTCATCTAAATTTCTCAAAACATATTTTCTTGTACTATGTCTTTACAAAATCATGCATGCTTATTCTTAAATATAGCTCTGTTCAGCAAACGCTACCCCGATGATATGAACAGGATCATCAGACCAAGCCGAGCAAGTCAAGAAGATCCAGCGGGATACGAACCAACCTTCCCTCATTTACAAAACTCACGATTTTTCTTTGGATGCAGGAACAAAGAATAAACACGCAAAGAAGTCACAAACTTCAACACAGTTGCAAATGCTAAAGTTCACTGTTCGCACAAAGAACAAACCTGTTCAAAGTCACGAAAACCGTCGCGCTTGCCGACATTTGCTATCAGCACGAAGGATAACATGCTCCGTAGTCACAATGCTCGCAACGATCACAATACCACAATCTACTACCAGCTAAGAAATGCTACTGTCATTTATTATTTAATCTTTTGCATAAGGCTAACTTTCTGTCTTCCATCTGCATAAGGCTAACTTTCTGTCTTCCATCTGCATAAGGCTAACTTTCTGCCTTCCACTTGTATAAGGCTACCTTTCTGCCTTCCTATGCATAAGGCTACCTTTCTGCCTTCCTCTGCATAAAGCTACCTTTCTGCCTTCCATCTGCATAAGGCTACCTTTCTGCCTGCCACTTGCATAAGGCTACCTTTCTGCCTTCCTCTGCATAAGGCTACCTTTCTGCCTTCCTCTGCATAAGACTACCTTTCTGTCTTCCTCTGAATAAGGCTACCTTTCTGCCTTCCTTCTGCATAAGGCTAAACTCTACCTTCATCTTGCATGGGACTAAGTTATGTCCCCATTTCGCATGAGGTTAAGCTTTACCTCCACTTACATAGGGCTAACTTTCTGCCTTCCACTTGCATAAGGCTAAGCTCTGCCTTCATCCTGCATGGGACTAAGCTCTGTCCCCATTTTGCATGAGGTTAAGCTCTACCTCCATTTGCATAAGGCTAATCTCTGCCTTCATCCTGCATGAGGCCAAGCTCTGCCTCCAATTTACTTTTTCATCGAGACTAAGCGCTGTCTCTCAAGCATTATTTACTTCGCTTTTCTTTCGGGCTAAGCTCTGCCCTTCAACTCGCATGACTAAGCTCTATCTTGTCAGCATCATATTACCGCATTTCATGGGCTGAAATATCGCCAACTTTTCCAAAGGCGTCATCATTCGGAGGCACTATCTTCATGGCCCGAGAACACCATGTCATGACCCTAAGATCTCTCAATTTTGCATATCATTATACAAAGGCATCATCGTTCGGAGGCACCATCTTCATGGCCCGAGAACATCATTTCATGGCCTGCGAATCCTTCATCAAACAATTCATGGCCCAAGACGTCATGGTCTAAGGACGTCATCCTTAACCGTCCAAAGAAACATTTATAGTCCAACGGGAACTTGCATCATGTTTAAATTTATGCACCGTATACGTTTGTATTGTTTTGTTTGAAGGTAACCCGGCAAGCGACGACTATTCTAGCAAGAGCGATCCCGCTCCAGTCCCAATCATATTAAACCCAACCATTCCCATTAACCATTCGTTCATCTAGCCCTATATGTTGCGTCCGTTCTTGTGATAACTCCATCGGTATACTTCGCCGATGCGTCCGGAACTACATAAAGCCTGATTCCTGTAAAACCAAGGACATGTAGGCAGCTCAAAAGCCAGGGTGCGGCCTAAATCTCTCACTCTGTTTCACTCAGTCAAAATTGGCCATCATATCTTTACCCGACAACTCTTTCATCCTTCCCGGGTAAAGAGGGGCAGCTGTTGATACCCACTATTTCCTCATAATATTTTTAAATTGCATATATAGCCCCCAAATGATGTATCAATAGCAATTGGTATTTTTCCATAATTTTTCTATATTTTTATTAATTTGTTTTTAATTTATCCGGCATTTTATTTCCAATAACTAATTAGTAAATTGCATTACAAATGATTTCAAAAGCATTTCTTGATTTAATGTATTATTTTTTGGTCCCATTAAGACGGAATTATTTCATAATAAGCCAAATTGACACCTTTTGGCTATAATTGCAATAACTTTGCAATTATAGCCTAATCATATGATTTTATACTATTTTTTATCCAGTAATTAACCATTTATATTTTTAAATGCTAAGTAATCATTTTAATTTATTTTCTAAGCATGAATTTCATTTTTTACAATTATCAGCTATTTTATAAATTATTTTTAGTTAATTTAATTGGGTATTTAACAACTAGCCACCTTTATTTTGATTTTAGCCTAAATTAATTAATTCCCAGCCCAATTAAATCAGCCCAATACTTCCCAAGCCCAAACCTCTACTTAACCCGGCCCAGGTCCTCTTAAATCCTGGTCGTTGATCATTTTGATCAACGGCTCAGATTACCCCCTGCCATAATTAAATCCTAATGACTACCCTTCCCCCTCCTCATTTCTCCCTCATTCCTCCGATGTTACATCTCTCATCTCTCTCAACTCTCTCTGCTAACCTAGCTCCCCTCACCGACCGTTGCTTTGCCGGTGACCATGGTGGTCTCACCACCACCCCCAGCCTATGGCTCTCCTCTTACACTTGGTTGATGTTGTCCTCAGGCCTTCAAGAGAACCAGAAGTGGTTCACTCACCTCCCAGGTTTTCTCATGCCATTCTCCGGCCATCCATGGCCATCCAAGTAAGATCTTACCATTTCCGGCTTAGACCGGTGATTTCTAAGCCATTTCTCCTTCTCTTTGGGTTGTCTCTATGAAACCCTAACTCCTGTTCTCTGATTGTCGTAAGATCTGTAACATATCTTGGCCTATTATGAGCCATTTTCGGTGTTTTCAAAGGTTTTTCTGATTTTTCTAAAGTGAATCTTCATCTTCAAAACTAGGGGTTTTAACACCTTTTTCAAAAATGTTTTTCTTTCTGTTTTTGGTACTACCCTATGATTTTCATCATGTTAAACGTTTATGTGAGCTTTTCCCCTTTTATCTGATTCATTTTTTGTTAAAACCCCCAAAATTCTTGGTTTTAATCTGTGGTTCTAAGTTTGTTTTCGATAATATGTTTACCTGTTCATTTATGTTTACTGTATTCTCATGAATACTCCGTGACTTCACCCTATGTTTGCTTGTTAGGGTTTCTGGCTGCTATTATTCCTGGTTATTATGTGGGTCTACTCTATTCTTTGTTCATCAATGTCCCTGAATCTTCACTTCTCCTGCCTATGTTACATTTATTCTGTTATTTTAGGCCATGCCCCATGTGTGTCACGACCCAAAACCTATGGGTTGTGATGGCGCCGGACACCAATGTCAGGCAAGCCGACCCCTTAATCAGTTGGAAAACTTTTATGTTTAACATTTTAGAATCAAAGCCTCTTCTTGCATTTTCGTTATTAAATAAATAAATTTCGTAATTTAAATACGGCAAGAAACCAACTTAAAAAAAAAAAAGAAATACCAAGACATCCCCAGAACCCGGTGACACAAGTCCATGAGCAATTTCTAAGAATTTATACAATTATACAACGCTTGTCCGAAAAACAAATTGGACAAAGGCAATAAATATAAAATGTAAGTACACAGAAGGGAGACTCCGGCAGCTGTGGAACGCCTCTGGATGAATGCAGCCCGTATAAGTCTCCAAATCAATCACTGTACTATAAAGGTACCTGTGCAACAAAATGCACAGAAAGTGTAGTATGAGTACATATACATATATGTACCCAGTGAGTATCCCGTCTAATCTCGAAGAAGTAGTGACGAGAGGTCGACTTGACACTCACTAAGGTCCAACAATATAAATAGGACAGAATATGCTGAAAGCAGTAGACATGTGAAGGCAGTTAAGCAGCAAATATATATATAAGGCACTGAAATCCGAATAATTTCTGAAAATAAGTAAATAAGTAATTTCCTTTTCATTTTTCCCCAATCAACTGACAAGTCTTTATTCATGAAAACATTTAACAATTGACGTCCTTAAATCAATTTAACAGTTTAAGTCACAAGAGGTATATCCTATGTATATATACATACATATGCCGATGGTCGATCGGCCCGTCTCAAAAGTGCACCTTTAAATCCGCCGTGGCGTACGGCCCGCTCCCATAAATGTATCTTTAAATCCGCCGTGGCGTACGACCCGCTCCCATAAATATTTATTTAAATCTGCCGTGGCGTACGGCCCACTCCCATAAATGTATCTTTAAATCCGTCGTGGCATACGGCCTGCTCCCATAAATGTATCTTTAAATCCGCCGTGGCGTACGGCCCGCTCCCATAAATGTATCTTTAAATCCGCCGTGGCGTACGGCCCGCTCCCATAAATGTATCTTTAAATCCGCTGTGGCGTACGACCTGATCCCATAAGAGTGGGGGTAAACACTCTCCGCTCGCGGAATGTAAATTGCAAAGCGGTCACATGCACACACAATATTCTTTCCTTTTCATAATACTTTCCATAAACAATTCCTTTCATTTTATTTTTCGTAAAACAATTCCTTTCATTTTATTTTTCGTAAAATAATTTCTTTCATATTATTTTCCGTAAAACAATTCCTTTCATATTATTCTTCGTAAAACAATTCCTTTCATATTATTTAAATTCCATAAATCTCAGAGAAACAAAACTACACATAAAAAGGTTTCATAGCATATAATTCCGTACGAGAAGAACACAAGGCATGATGTGGGGCCTGACTACCCGGACATAACAACAATAGCCGCTACGTACGGACTCTCGTCACTTGGTACGTACGTAGCCCCTCACAAACAATTACACAAATCATATAGAACACCTATGGGGACAATTCCCTCTTACAAGGTTAGAAAGGAGACTCACCTCGCTCCGAAGCTCCATAACCGGCTTTCAAGCCCTTCCGACGACTCCAATGGATGCACGACGTCCCAAAACTACCAAATAACGAAAATTCAATGAAAATATACTCTAATATTTGCTAAAAATTCAGATTATATAATTTTCCAACTTCGCTCAGTGAATTGACCAAAATGCCCTCGGGCCCACGTGCCCGGATTCCGAAATTTCTTGAAGATAATCTCTACCCGAGGCTTTACTAGTTCAATCACATAATTTACTCCAATATTCATGCTCAATTCGTGGCTAAAATCAAATTTTATCAATTCTAGGTTTCCTTGCAATTTCCCACATTTTCCCCAATTTCTCATATCAAATCTATGTAATGAATCTTGTATTTAACTTGGAAACAAGTAGAAACAACTTACCTTTGATGCTTGATGAAATCCCCCTTGAAATGCTCTCAAAAATCATCCAAGCCAAATGAAAAAAATGGCCAAAATTCGTGTTTAAAGAATCTGCCCCTGCTTCATCGAGTTGTACCTTGCACTTGTGCTGCACAGGTTGTACATCCTATTAAAATTCCCTTGTTGAACACCTTCTGTTAAAACACTCATAACTTCTTGTAGAAATATCCAAATAACAAACGGTTTGAAGATTTAGAAACTAAACTCGAAGATATTTAATTAGATTGGTTTTACACCATATAACTCTTTATATATTCCGAGATATGAGCTTCTAAATTCAGCTCCACGCATCAGAAAATTCTGGCGAAACTGCCCCACCAGCCATCTTCAATCGGTCATAACGTTTTGCACAAAACTCCAAATGACAAATGGTTTAATGTTCTGGAAACTAGACTTCAATATCTACAACTTTCATGTTTTGCAAATTTTTATATTCCTTATAGATTATTATATATACTCTTCCAAATTTAGCTCTTCGACGCACAATTTGCTGTCCAAAAAATGCAGCAGAAAATTTCTGCAATTTTTCCTTCTTTTGTCCGAAATTCATTTCAATAACCTTCTGAATTCCACCCGAGGCCCTCAGGACCTTAACCAATTACACATACATGTCCCAAAACATGATACGAACTTGCTCGAGGCCTCAAATCACATCAAACAACGCCGAAATCTCGAATCGCACTAAAATTCAAACTTTATGAACTTTGAAATTTCAAACTTCTACATCCGATGCCGAAACCTATCAAATCACGTCCGATTGACCCCAAATTTTGCACACAAGTCATATTCGACATTACGGACCTGCTCCAACTTTCGGAATTGGAATCCGACCCCGATATCAAAAAGTCAAACTCTCGGTCAAACTTCTCAAAAACCTTCAAATTTCTATCTTTAGCCAAATGACTTCAAAATGACCTCCGGACATCCGAATTCACTTCCGATCGCGCTCCCAACTCCAGAATCACCATACGTAGCTATTCCTAGACTCGGAATCCCAAACGGACATCAATATCATTGAAATGCGCTTCAAGCCAAACTTAGAAAATTTTCTTCAAAAATGCTGACTTCCACAATATACACCGAAACGCTCTCGGGTTATTCAAATCCCGATACGGACATACGCCCAAGTCCAAAATGACCATACGAACTGCTGGAACCTTCGAATCCTGATTCCGAGGTCGTTTACTCAAAATTCCAATCTTACTCAATTTCTTCAACTTAAGGCTTCTGAAATGAGAATTTTCCTTTCAATTTAACTCCGAACCTCCTGAATTTCAACTCTGACCATACACACAAGTCACAATACCCGAAATGAAGTTGTTCATGACTCCCAACTGCTGAACGACGCGCTGGATCTCAAAACGACCGGTCGGGTCGTTACATTCTCCCCCACTTAAACAGACGTTCGTCCTCGAACGTGCCAAGAACTGCCCCAGAATTATCTGAAATCACTGTTTAACACCTCGTGCACCTGCCCGTGCTACCACAACCCAGTTGAGCACATTAGCTTGATAAAATCTGAAGATATTCCCTTTTATCCATATAATAAACTCAGACCCCAGTTCCAACACTTGAAATTCTCTGCCATGCCTGTTTCTAATATGTGAACACCGCATCAACTACCACACGAGGCACCAGAACACAACTGCGTATCCTTGCTGAATCAGCACCATACACCGCATAATCCATCATCTGACCACAATGACGCTCCCTGAACCTTAATAGCCAGAATTTTACGAATTTGATGCTCTCAAAGTACATTATAAGATACACACATACATCCTGCTACAATGCTGACGATACCACCACAACGGAGGAAATGTGTAGAAATTCCTAACCAACTGCAGAGTTAACTAAACATTGAAATCCTTTCTCCTGACTAAGATCATCATCTCATTACAACTAATGATGGTGATTATCCTGTAATATACTTGCATAGTCTTATCACACCGATCCCAGATTTATAAAATTTGTCTCACCCAGTATGAACTGCTCAGACAACCAATCACCCCAAACACGGCCATTAGCATCACACAATGCCACAATGCGCCAATAGGCCATAATTCGAACGCGACACATAAGGAAATGACTCCGGAAGGGACTACTCAACTCACGCAACTAATATGAACTTTCCTCAGAAAATTACGAAGTAAAACACAAGAAAATAATTACAGGAGCCTTGCTCAACATCACACTGTTGCGGCGTGCAACCCGATCCAAATAACATACCCGTGGCGGCGTGCCACCCGATCCCATCATAAGATTTACATAAGGAAATATACACGGAGCTGAATTGCTCACTATTACAAATCACTGAATATCGGTCACAAGCACGCTAAGTGCATAATACCATTCTGGGGAGACTGATAGAGCCATATGCTACAAAACTCCAGCACGACTGAGGTGCGATATATAATCTGAATCTCAGGAGCCATCCTGCTCACATAACCTCGTCACTACGCGGAACCTCAACACATAAGAAATTATCAAGCCGTTTCACAACTCACACGGCACAATCACAATATCACATGAATTTGACGAAGACGGGACAACACCTGATATCCCAATACCCCTCCTTGAGGAGTGCCATACTGAAATGAACACCTCTGACTCGCATGAAGCCCAAAATCTTGTTTAAATCCATTCACTCACTTCAAGCTGATTCTGCTCGCATTGAACTAGGCTGATAGCCTTACCTGGGTCCAAACAACCCGCTTCCTTTTTCTTATACACACGAGGACAACCATCATAGCCGAGATAAACACCCCACAATCCACAACCAACTGAGCCGAACGCCTTCCAGGCATAAATTCTCAATTAAGCAATATTACACTCCTTTATACTTGGTCTAATTCTTCAACCAATCAGGTGACTACATGCCACACTTATGCAATCTTCCCGCGGTCATGCTCCCACGGCCTTCCACACAAGGTAACAAGTATGCACATCCATACCACCGACCACCCTAAGGCTGTAAAACAATTCAAGGACCCGTAACCAGGATACAAAGCCTCTTTCATGAAACACCGAACTCAGATGACACTGAAGACAATATCAGTTTATTCTAATCATTTAATTCCTTTGTTCTTGCTCCTCCGAGCATCATGACATCCTTGTTAACACCGAACCGCAAATCTCGATTCTTACGTCCAGTTACATACTGCTAACTGCACCTAACATGTCAATATGAAATAGTGCGAGAATTCCATCATAACTCCTGAACCAATATTAGGGTGAACACTCCATCATATAGAGCCTTTACTTACCTCAATTCCTGAGAACCATAACAACACACAAGTGAGCTCTCACAATCACAATACATGCAAATCCTTAAGTAGTGGTTTGAACCACCATAACCCTTCTGGAACCCGCCTACACCTGACAGGCCATAACACTTGAATGCTTCCAACTAAAATCTATTACGACGGCCGACAGGCCCCCCACATATCTGCACAGACCGTACCCGTACTCAATTATGCCGAATGAACTGATCACTGTCGTACTTGTGCCATTTCAACCATGGCTAACCAATCTATCTTCTTTTAATCATCTTTAGTTGCCTCAAAGGTAATAGTAACTTCCTTCAACTCATAGCAGCTCAACCCTCACTCATCCCGAGTGACCTTGATTCACGAGACCATGTTGCCTAAATTCCGCAACCCGTCTCACAATCTCCTGATAATCTTTCTACAACCCGGAGTCTATTTCTCTCACTCTTAAACTGTTAAATTGATTTAAGGACGTCAATTGTTAAATGTTTTCATGAATAAAGACTTGTCAGTTGATTGGGGAAAAATGAAAAGGAAATTACTTATTTACTTATTTTCAGAAATTATTCGGATTTCAGTGCCTTATATATATATTTGCTGCTTAACTGCCTTCACATGTCTACTGCTTTGAACATATTCTTTCCTATTTATATTGTTGGACCTTAGTGAGTGTCAAGTCGACCTCTCGTCACTACTTCTTCGAGATTAGACGGGATACTCACTGGGTACATATATGTATATGTACTCATACTACACTTTCTGTGCATTTTGTTGCACAATTACCTTTATAGTACAGTGATTGATTTGGAGACTTATACGTGCTGCATTTATCCAGAGGCATTCCACAGCTGCCGGAGTCTCCCTTCTGTGTACTTATATTTTATATTTATTGCCTTTGTCCAATCTGTTTTTCGGATAAGCGTTGTATAATTGTATAAATTCTTAGAAATTTCTCATGGACTTGTGTCACCGGGTTCTGGGGATGTCTTAGTATTTATTTTTTTGTATTAAGTTGGTTTCTTGACGTATTTAAATTACGAAATTTATTTATTTAATAACGAAAATGCAAGAAGAGGCTTTGATTCTAAAATGTTAAACATAAAAGTTTTCCAACTGATTAAGGGGTCGGCTTGCCTGACATTGGTGTCCGGCGCCATCACAACCCATAGGTTTTGGGTCGTGACACACATGGGGCATGGCCTAAAATAACAGAATAAATGTAACATAGGCAGGAGAAGTGAAGATTCAGGGACATTGATGAACAAAGAATAGAGTAGAACCACATAATAACCAGGAATAATAGCAGCCAGAAACCCTAACAAGCAAACATAGGGTGAAAGTCACGGAATCACAAAGTATTCATGAGAATACAGTAAACATAAATGAACAGGTAAACATATTATCGAAAACAAACTTAGAACCACAAATTAAAACCAAGAATTTTTGGGTTTTTAACAAAAAATGAATCAGACAAAAGTGGAAAAGCTCACATAAACGTTTAACATGATGAAAATCATAGGGCAGTACCAAAAACAGAAAGAAAAACATTTTTGAAAAAGAGATTAAAACCCCTAGTTTTGAAGATGAAGATTCACTTTAGAAAAATCAGAAAAACCTTTGAAAACACCGAAAATGGCTCATAATAGACCAAGATATGTTACAGATCTTACGACAATTAGAGAACAGGAGTTAGGGTTTCATAGAGACAACCCAAAGAGAAGGAGAAATGGCTTATAAATCA
This sequence comes from Nicotiana undulata, assembly GCA_005239495.1. NCBI lineage: Eukaryota > Viridiplantae > Streptophyta > Magnoliopsida > Solanales > Solanaceae > Nicotiana > Nicotiana undulata. The sequence continues at coordinate 36,902 of ML252815.1, read as the reverse complement.
CCGGTCTAAGCCGGAAGTGGTAAGATCTTACTCGGATGGCCATGGATGGCCGGAGAATGGCATCCGATGCCGAAACCTATCAAATCACGTCTGATTGACCCCAAATTTTGCACACAAGTCATATTCGACATTACGGACCTGCTCCAACTTTCAGAATTGGAATCCGACCCCGATATCAAAAAGTCAAACTCTCGCTCAAACTTCTCAAAAACCTTCAAATTTCTATCTTTAGCCAAATGACTTCAAAATGACCTCCGTACATCCGAATTCACTTCCATCGCGCTCCCTACTCTAGAATCACCATACAGAGCTATTCCCAGACTCGAAATCCCAAACGGACATCAATATCATTGAAATGCACTTCAAGCCAAACTTAGGAAATTTTCTTCAAAAATGCTCACTTCCACAATATACACTGAAACGCTCTCGGGTTATCCAAATCCCGATCCGGACATACACCCAAGTCCGAAATCACCATACGAACCTGCTGAAATCTTCGGATCCTGATTCTGAGGTCGTTTACTCAAAATTCTAGTCTTACTCAATTTCTTCAACTTAAGGCTTCTAAAATGAAAAATTTCCTTTCAATTTAACTCCGAACCTCCTGAATTTCAACTCTGACCATACACACAAGTCACAATACCCGAAATGAAGCTGTTCATGACCCCCAACTGCTGAACGACGCACTGGATCTCAAAACGACCGATCGGGTCGTTACAATGTGAACCCATGATTCATGTGATTTTACTCTATGTTTGCCAATTAGGGTTTCTAGGTTCGATTACTTATACCTATATCATGTCTAAGCTGTGATTAACATTGTGTTCTATGTGAAGCCCTAACTTTTATGTGATACTAGTCTTCTTATGGTTCTGATTCTTGTCTATTACATGCTTATTCTCATAATGATGTGATAAATCAGTGCTATCTTTTCTATTTATGAATCCCTGAATTTCTATGATTAATACTTCATTGGTCTTGCACAATATTCTTTACTGATTCTCGAGCATTTTCCTTAATTAGGATGATGATTTCATGTTTCTCCTTGCCTGTAGCATAATTATCCCGCTCATGTGTGATATTATCCTTTGATTGATACTGATTTCCTACAATTATGACCTCACTCGAGGGTTTCCTTATTGATTTTCGGAGTTTAAGTTATTGCTTGCCTTATTTCTATGAATTATTTTGCTGTCAAAATTAATATACATATGTTTCTTAAATAATAACTCTGAACTTGGCCTTACTTACATGTGATATACCTATACTTGTACTACTTCCTTATTGTGTTATAATAAGTTTTACATGATTCCTTTTCCTTATTTTTCCACTGCTTATTACCGTTTGAGTATGACTCCTTAATTAAAGGGAGTACTTATATTAATTTGATTCTAATTGATGTTTACTTATATAGTTACTGCTGAACTATTATTTGTTACCTTATTTTCTGCCTATTTCAAAACTATATATACTCTACTCCTTCACAGGGGACGAACAGACACTGTTCAAAACTCTCTCTTACACACAAATACTCTCTTCTGCTCTTCTTATGGTTACTTGCTATTATCAGTCGGCTGCAAGCCAAGGCTGATTATCATACTCTCTTACTCTTCATTATGTGTTTGTTATTTCCTATGCTGGTATGTCCTAATTTCAGTTTAAGTTTCAAAAATAATATGTCTCTTTTGGTACTTCAATTCATCTTGTTTCTAATATGTTTCTACTTATGGTTTTGTTGTTCAACCTGCAATTAGCATGTCTACTTTACTGCTTTATTAGCATGATTCTCAATGTGCCCCCTTCCCTAGACTCTGCACGTTCATGAAGTGGTATCCCCTTAGCATACCTCAATGTGATTTTGCTTCACTTATGTTACTTTGATTCCTGGTATGTGCCTCTTTGTGGTAAAACTTTTCTGTGATCACTAGGCTCTGTGTAAGTCTGAAATACATCTTTAACCCCCCAAATCCCTGAGGATTTCTTTGATCCTGAACTTATGTGTAACTCTGCCTACTTTGTTCCTACCCCTATATGCTTTATACTTGTCCCCAATCCCTCATCTCCCTGCTTGTGATTGCTGGATTTGTTTTAGTTCCTGGTTCTTGGTGTGATGTTGAACCTGATTGACCCTGAGATTGGTATGTTGTTTGTTCTGATTGCCCTACTTTTCTCAAACTGCTTTCACTGAATGAACTCATCTATGGTTCTATTTTGCAAAACTCATTTCAAACCAATCTCTTTTTCAAAATGTTTTCATACTCAATATTCTCAAAACTATGTCAAGCACTCTCACTCTACTCTTAGACCCTTAGGTTCTGCCCCTGTAATGTGTGACTACTTAGGGACCCCTATGAGATCCCTCTAAACTCTGATACATTAGAGCTGACCCTTCCACACTGCACTTACTCAACTATGGTTATGAAATCTGGGTGTGAGCACTGCCCGGGGTCCTTTGAGGTCCTTAGGGAACTCTGACACACCCGGATTATATGAAAGGATGTGAAACACAATTTGGCATTGGGAATTATGGAAATCTAGGCCTATTGGTAGGCTCCCTATAGTGTAACTTCTTGTTTTCTTATCTATTCATGTAATTCATACAACAATGGTCTGTAATATTTTATTGTAAACAACATTGGGAATGGATAGTGAAAAGGGGAAGGGGTAGCTATATATGTTATAAACATCAAAGGGTAGAAACCATGTTCTTAGGTTTACATTTCTTATATGCGCAATAGAACTCATGTCTAGGACTCATATGTGAAAATCATCTCATGCATTAGATACCATGCTTCCTAGGTCTCATGTATACTAGTTTACAACATCTCATTTGACATTACTGCTATCACTTAGAAATCATAAATCATGTGCTAGGGTAAACACATTAATGCAAACTATTACTCTTATGACCCTGTCTAATAATGCTGTAATTTTGAGTATGTAGAAATCCTGCTCTATGTAAACCTTGCATATGCTGAAATCATCTAGAAATCATGCTTTAGGAATTCTGCATGTGCATCATTCTGCATCCCTTTGTGCATTAGATATCATGTTTTAGGATTTCATTCACACTCGCCTAATTACACCTAGTTTAACTACCGATGCATGAAAAGAGGCATAAAACAGTCTTACTCTATCTCTAAAACAACTAGCAATAATACGGCATATTTGCAACACCTAGAACAACATGTTTAGGTAACACAATTTACAACAGTTTTCTTAATTATGGTAACTATTATACACTGTCCCACGCCTAGGCAAACCTTAGGTGATTAAATTGTTAAAACTGGAAATGTGTCTCTTGTGTATGTTGCCCAATGCTTAACAGGTCTTAAAATTAGTAGGCAAACTGATTAGGGCCCGTTGCTGAGTTTATAAAAAATAAATCTGCATCTTTCTTATGTTCTGATACTCATCTAGATATCATGTCTTAGGATCCTATTTAATAATACTGCCCTTATTTGTGTTTGAGTCATGTTGTTTACATGCATTATATGTGGAGGTAAACTTGAGCCTCTTATTTGCTCTTTTCTACTCTTTATTTGCTGCAGTCCTATGTGTTATTGCTTGTCACCTTAGCATTTTCTCCTTTAAACCTTAGGGGTATGTCTAGAACTGCCTATAGGTAGAGGTCCTAAATTCCTCCAGAGCCATCACGAAGGGACGGGTAACAGCACGCATAGAGGTTGCTAAATAACACTCGCTTAATAACCGCTAAGAGGTAGGAAGGGTAGACATGGATATGATGACCGGTGCGCTAATACCACGTGTAGCCCCTCTCTGAGGAGTGATTACCGGGTATTGTACTGATGTGATCCTATAGGATAAATAACCTAGGACTTCCCCTATTCTTTTACATGTGTGTTTAGATTATGATTCTTTCTAAAACCTTACATTGGCATTAAATCTTTTCAAAACTTTTGTTACACATGTGTGCTTAGACTGTGAATCTTTCGAAACTCTTTGCTTGTTTAAACTTTAATTGCCTATCTGCTACTTGCTTAAATTCACAAAGTTGTTTGGCCGGGAACCACAATTGTGGACTCTGAGGGGTTCCTAACACCTTCCCCTTGGAGTAATTTCAATCCCTTACCCTCTCTCTGGTTATCCAAATCTAAGTTTGTAAATGACCCTCAGTAGGTGTCCTAATGCACCTTAATATGTTAGGTGGCGACTCTTCGATTCCTTGCACACCCCTTTCCTAAAAGGAAACGAGTTGTCCCGATAATGTCAAGACCCCGACTAATCCTAAAGGAGGAGTCGAAAAAAGGGGGGCGCGACACTCATAATCGACCTCGTTCGAATTAATTACGAGAAATATTCAACCTCGCTCGAATCAACTCATAATCGACCTCGTTCGAACTAATTACGAGGAAGATTCGACCTCGCTCGAATCAACTCATATTCGACCTCGCTCGAATTTATCACAAGTAATATTTGACCTCATTCGAATCAACTCATGTTAGGCCTCGTTCGAATTAGTAAAGAATTATATTCGGCCACACTCGAACTCAACTCATACTCAACATGACTTAGAGTTAAATTTACAAGTTAACTTCATTTGAGTTAATTATGGCGACATGGGACTTCACCCAAATTTAGTCAAAAATGTACTCGACCATGTTCGAGCTAGCGCATGCCGACACAATCCTTCTAAAGCAATCATTTGAAGAAAAATGGTCGAAGAAAAGTAAAAGATCCAATAACATACAACGAAAGGTTATAATCATTTCATTCAGAAAAATATATTACAAAAGTACAGAAAGATGCCCACATACAAAACAAAAAGAGAGAAGGCAAAAACTAAATACAAGGTACTACTCCACGCCGTCCCCTACTTCATCACCATCGCCCTCTGCACCGTCTAGATACTCGTCATCGTACCAAGCATCCTGCTCAATCCTGTCTAGCTCGTCCTCGCCACTATCCGCCCTCGACGTAGCAGGGTCGAAGCCACAAGCAACTCGAGCTTCACGCGCCTTAGCACGAGCACCCTCAAACTCAACCTCAGTGACCCTGTTAGCCGCCATCAAATCTCTAAAGATATCCAACTGGGCCTCATCATGGATCCAATTTTCATATGAATCTCGTGGCACATCAGGAAAGAGGAAGTATGAGAGAAGGACGGGCGCCGACAATTAAACCTTCTTGGCCTGAAGAGCGGCGACCTTATCATTCAAATCAGAGATCTCCCCTTCAAGTCCGCCAATTCGCTCATCGAGCCGGGCCTCCCTAAGTGTGGCTGCCTCTGCCTCACGCTCCCGTTCGGATTGAAGGACACGAACGACCTTCTCCATCTATGCCACTTTGGCCAAAGCCGCCTTCCTGGCTTCATCGACCTTGCCTAATTCTGTCGTTGCCTCAACGATCTCGTCATGCAGGGCATTGAATTGGGTCGAGTTTGCTCAAGCTCTACCCGCATGGATGGCAGTTTGGTCTGAAGATATGCACATTTCAGTTCAACCCCCTTCTTCATCTCGAGCTCGTCCTCCTTGGACCTAAGCGACCCTTCGAGCTCGCTGCACCTTTGAATAACCCTCACAAGCTCTTCGTCCTTTTGCTTTAACTCATCTCTAAGAGCTTGGAAGCTGCCATCCATGCCGAGCATAAGACATAGTGCATGAGGCTTGGAGCGGTACTCACGGTACTTCTTGATAATAGCCCTTCTCAAGAAGTACTCATGGTACTTCTTGATAATAGCCCATCTCATCTCTTCTCGACGGGCGCACTCGATCTCCAAAACGAAGGTCTAGCAAAGAGAAAAAAGTTAGTGAAAATAAAGGAGAAAACGAGAAGATACAAAGAGCAGTAACCAGAATACTTACCCGTAGGGCCATCCCCGATATGCCCAATGAAAGGGCGTCGTCGTCTAGCATTTGCGACGTCGACGCCTCAGCACGAGAACACAACGACCCAAGTCAGGGACTACACTCGTCGTGCACTTCAACAGATCTAGGTTGAGGGGGATAATTATGTGCCGGTTGGTCCCCTTCGTCCTTACCTCCACCCGGGTAAATCCTTCACCGAACATCTTGACCTCTTCAGGGTCGATGTCAGAATCGGATTCGTAACCATCCACGATTACATTCTTCCCCCTTACCTCAGAAGAAAAAGGGATGCCAACCTACCCCGATGGTGATGGATCACTCGACGACACGACCTCAACCTCCTTGACCTGCTCATCTCTTCCCTCAACGGCCTCAGGCAGGTCGACAATGTTCGCATTTTCCGAAGGGGGCTGAATCTCAGTGTCCAAGGATACGCCACCCAGAGACGTAGTTGCGGCCTGGTTGGGACCACCCAATACTAACCCCTCAGTCTCCTTCACCTCACAACTAAAATATATCCTCCGCCTATTTATCAACGGAGCCACTTCTTTTTTCGCTTGGCGGTGACTCGTTCACAAAGTGAAAAATATGAGAAGTGGGAATCCTCATCGATAAAGCTGATGTACGGAGGCTAGGGTTACGTGTAGCCGGAGTCAGGGAAGAAGCAATTGTCCGAGTAGGCTCGCTTACGATCGCAACGAGCAACGACCCTTTGGAAGCACTCAATTGGCGGAAGGCGGGGGTAGGGGATTTCTTCTTCATTGAAGGCCTCCGACATGATACGACGAAATTCAGTTCGAACAAAAGAAAATAAAAGGGAAGAGGGGAAATCATGATTAACGCAAAATCAACAAAGGCCAAATTAAAGATTCACTAGTTGCAGAAGGCTTGCGACCGAATTTCTTGTGGAATGACGACCACTCGTGAACCCCCACCATGTAGGGCAAAATCTGGCTCACCTAGTCTCGGATATCGGTGACCAACGTGGGGGGCTCCTTTTTGGCTGCACAAAAGAAAAAGAAGATTAATAAGGTCGTCGACAAAACAAAACGAAACAAGATAAGAGATCGGTTGAAAGAGGTACTTACGAGCAAAATTCCACACTTCGAGGAATCCACTGGGATTCGTCATCACGTGCTCATTTTTGACGTAAAAGAAGTGAAAATTGAAATGATGGCTGGCTCTGTCGTCCATCTTCAAGACCAATCCTTTGGTCCCATGATGGCGAAGATGCAACATCGTACCTCTGAGGAAGTTCGGTGCGAAGAGGTGTAGCAGGTGACTAAGTGAAACTCCACGGTTGGCCAGCTCAGCGTAGTTTTCCAGCATCAGGAAAAGTTTGTAGATATACGAAGAGAGCTGCCAGGCAGACCTGGTATTATTGGCAAAACTCCTTCGCCAGTGGAGGAAGAGAAAGAGTGTAGCCTACCCAGAACGGGTATGCGTAGAAGGCGCAATACCCGGGTCGATGGACTTGAACCATGTCGTTACCGGCCGGAACCAGGTCGATGTGGAATACTTCTTTCAAAAATAAAAAAACAGCGCTAACGAACAAGAAAATGGATGCGCTAAGGCGCAACTTCGCGCAGCTGCTACGCCCTTGCTTACCGTACTTGACCCTTAGTTCGGTCGGCCAAGCCGGCCTCGTCCAGTTCGGAGAGTATCGATTCAGGTTCTTCTGTCACCAATTTTGAGAAATCCGACCTGGCTTTGTCATTACGAGGAATAATATCGTACACAGTAGGAAAACTGTCGTCATCGGCAACGACAACAATATCATCTTCATGAAGAGGCATCCTCACTGAAAGCGGCGTTGGTTCAGACGAAATGTCTCACACATGAGAGTAGGTTTCCATCTTTGGTTAATCGAAGGTATTGAGAATATGGTTTCAAGGAGAAGCAGGAATTGCAGAAATCGCTCAAACCAAAAATTGCAAAAACAGAAGCAAGCTTAAACAAGAACGCATGAAGGAGAAGAAAGTGACAAAAAACAAAAGCTTAGAGAATTGGGGAATGTAAAGTTTGGCTTAAGGGGCTCTCCATTGGTATTTATAAGAGAACAAGCACCTGAATCGAGACGTCAATTGTTAGTTGCACGGGAATCAAAATGACAGAGGCACAGAGAACGATGCGGCGTGTTGGGAAGACGCGTAATAATGATGCATACAACAATGATGCCACCCTAAGCTGACGTCACAACGAGTTAAGGTTCTTGAAGCACCACGTTGCCACCCCGTACAAACTCCTTCCCACTCAATCCCCTGCCTCTAAATTTCCCAAGAACGCCCGGCGATGTCCGCTCAGTGAGGTCAACCAAATGACGACCTCGCTAAGCGGAGGGACTAACTTTATGGGTCAAAATCACATTAAAGGGCAAGTCATGCAGAATTGGGCGAGGAGAGCAACTCGTAAATCGTTATGAGTGGCGTGGTCATGGTCGACAAGTAATCTCATGAGTCGAACAACTCGGCAACTAGTCATCATCGAAGTCGAGCAGTACAGTTAGAAATAACAGCTAGTTTTATATTGGGATCCATAGAGGGAATATTCTACCGAATATCTTCTATTTTGTACTTTTACGATTCTTTGAGAATATCCCATATAAATAGAAAGAAAGGGGGAAAAAAGACATGTAAGATTCCATATGATAAGAGCACTTATAAAATGATAAGCTCTCGGAAAAAAATACAAAGAACTACTTTTCACCAAGATTCAACCTTTTTGTGAACTATTCTATTGTCATTTCCATCAGATCCAAGAAAGTGCATAATATTCTATCTTACTCGTGTCATTCATCCTTGTTAGAGGAAGGAATCCTTCACCTTCTTTAATATTTGGTGAATCTTCCCGTCTATTTACATTTATTGTCATTTAATGTTATTTATTGCTTGCTCTCTTTACATAATATAATATCTGATCACATTTATTGTCCACATCTCATTTTGAGTATACTGTTGTTCACGTTATTCGTCATAGATATAGAACTACTAGCTCTAACTAGGATTATCCCATCTTGATAAATCATTAACTAGTTTAACCAAGAATTAACTCATTTTTGATCAAACATATACTGCTTTCCATTTTTCTAAGTAATAACTAGGGAATAAGTTGATAAAGGGAATGAATGGCACAATAGTATATAATTTCAAGTGCGTTTGTATAAATTTTTACATCTAAATGTGCATAAAGTATAATACAATAGATGGTAGGTTAATATTTTTCCAAAAAAAAAATACAATAGTTAGCGGTACTGATGAAAGCCTTTAACACACTATATGCTTGTTTAATTCACACTTTTCTCCTCTAATAGAATATTTGAAGAAAAAGCAAAAAAAAAAAACAAACAGAATTTTGACAAATTCATATTCTAGTCATTCCTCCTTTCCTGTGATTTTTCAGTCCAAAAAGAAAGCAAAAACCTCTTTAAACCACCCCCCCCCATCCTTTTCTAGGTAGCGTTTGGGCATAGATTCTCAAATTTATTTTGAAAAATCCGATTTTGGTGCAATTTAGTTTGAAGATAAAAATGTGTTTGGACATTAGTTTTCAAGAACATATTTCACTTTTTTTGAAAAAATATGAAATATAACTTATACCACAAGTTCTAAAAACGATTACAAATTATCCAACAATACCTTTATCAATAACTTTCATTATATTATCACAAACCATAGTTCTGAACATAAATAAATTTAGTACAAAATGATCATTTTTATAATGAACTACAAAATATACTATGAGATGACTCGAAAAGACGTAGCAACATTGTTACAAAATAAAAAATGGTTGACTCTTTTATAAAATATAAAAGTTTAGGATAATTTTTAAGAAATGTAAGTGATATTTTGGGCCAAGCTGGTTTTGAAATTTGGGTTTTAGATTTTGGAAATCTACCAAAATATAGATAAAATCTATAATCGAATATGTATTTGCCAAAAAAACTCCAAATATATTTTGGTAAAATGTATAACCAAACGGGTCCTTACATTTCTTTTCCTTTTGTTGCGCCTACTTCCAAATAATTGCGAATTTTAATTTGAATATAGCGTATAGGTAAGATTCCATTAATTTGTCAAATTATGACGGGTAGATATTTGGATTAAATTAATAAAAATATCGCACCTCGGCCAAAGTGAGTAACCCAAGTGGCTAAGCAAACTTCTATAAGTTGACTTTCCATTCCTGCTCTCACTCATTTTAGGTTTCTCCTAAAAACCTAAACTTTCTTCCTGTTTCTCCTGTATCGATCCTCTGGTAAGCTTCATTAATTATCTTAATTAATCTGTTTTACATAGTATCTTTTTTTTCTTAATAAAGTTATGATTATGATCTAGTTTCTCTTTGACCACTTTTTTTGATCAATTTGAGGTGATCGGACAAAAAATTATTTATTTTGTTTGTTGACCCAGCTGAGATAATAGTATAAAGATTCAATTTTTGGGGGAAATCTTGAAATTTATGCTTCTGTAAAAGGCCTTGTACTTGTTCATTGTGTCTAATATATTAATGTGGGTAGGATGGTTTTAAGAAGCAAAATTGAAATGAGATGCTATTCGTTCTGTTACCACTTACCTGTGTTTGAACACTAGAAGATTAATTGTTTTTGTAAATATTTTGTGACATTGCAGATAAAACTTTTTTATGTTGTTGGCTATTTTCTTCTTTAACCTACTAAGTTGATGTCAAATTATGCTCACTTAGAGCTTCAATTTTGTCTAATAAATTTTTGATATCTCTGTCCCTCATGCCCCCTCCTTGTTAGGGTTCTTTGAGTGGGTTGTCAGCGTATATATTATCTATTTTTTGGATATCCTCAGCTATCTAGAAAAGATTGTGGTCGGAAGTGAAACTTTCTATTTCTTTGTTTTTTTTGTTTCTAAAGTTTGCCAGATTTTGAGGTATTGTCGTGTGTCACTATAATTTTTTTTTGTTTTCATCTCAATGTGGAGTAAAATACTTTAACTTGAGCTTCTTCTGGAAAGTCATTTAAAAGAGAAAATATTTTTGACGTTAATGTTCTGTTATCCTTACTTAGTTTTAGACTCGTAAATGACAAAGGAGAACGTGTGACAGTTGAAGAGTAATTGACTCGTTATCATGTGTCATGCAGTGCTAAGCATGAGTACTAGATATGGAGCCTGTTTAAGTGCACTATGCTTGTTGCTTCTTTTATCCCCTATGGTGTTTTCGGTATCAAATGATGGACTGATCAGAGTTGGAATTAAAAAGAGGAAGTTGGATCAGATCAACCAGGCTTTTGGGGGTATTGATGCTAATGGAGCAAATTCTGCAAGAACTTATCATCTTGGCGGAAATATAGGAGATTCAGATACTGATATTATTGCCCTAAAGAACTACTTGGATGCTCAGTATTTTGGTGAGATTTGCATTGGGACACCACCTCAAAAGTTCACTGTGATCTTTGATACCGGAAGTTCTAATCTTTGGGTGCCCTCTGCAAGATGTTACTTTTCAGTGAGTAGCCATATACTGTTGTTATCACTGATGCAAATGTTTGTTTCCATATGTTGACGAGAAGACTTATGTTAATTTACTCTGATGCAGCTTGCTTGTTATTTGCACCCCAAGTACAAGTCCAGTCATTCCAGTACCTACAAAAAGAATGGTAATATAGATGCCAGTTTATCACTTTTCTGGTCTGTTTCACATTATCCTTACTGCCACTCGAGTCCAATATATGCTTTTTGTTTATTTTGTTGGAGTTTATTTGTTGATTGAGCGTGTGATGTAATTTCTTTTCATTTAATGAAGGTCATACTGATAATAAAAAGTTATCCTTAGGTTTGTAAATTGACCTGATCAACAATTCTGTTAGGCTGAGGTGTCATCAAAATATTGTCTCTTGGGAATATCAAATGAATTTTAATGCCAAAAACAAAGAAAAGTCAAATGTGAATGCTGTGGATGTGCATGTAAATTGTATGTGCATAAAATTGTTGTGCCTATATTTTACTCACAATTAACTGCATGACATAGCATGCCGAAGTTCTAGGAGAGGATTTCTCTCAAATGCTTTTCTTTTAGCATTGTTCAGACACTAATGCAGTTAGTCTGAGTTTCCACCTATATTGTAAAAAAGGAGCTTGCTAGACACCATGTACGATAAAAAGTTGGTGAATTGGTGCCTTCATATCTCCAATGGTGAACATCCTTTCTTCGTATGTGTTAATATATAATAAAATGATGGAAAACCATTAAACACTGCGAGAAAATCATATGCTTGCCCTGTGACATGTCCTAATAGGATTAATTATAAAATATCACTGTTATATAGGTGGGCAGTTGATAATCATCTCTCGGGGAGAGACTATAAGTATTCAAGACTAAGCTTTGCAATTGTTGATAGTGTATTAGAAGCGAAGACGAAGCTCTTTTCTTGTTGGCTACTTATTCTTGTGAACGCATGAAAGTGGTTTTTACATAATATCAATCAATTTATTCTTGATACAGGCACATCTGCTGCAATTCGCTATGGAACTGGATCTATTTCTGGATACTTTAGCAACGACAATGTGAAAGTTGGTGATCTTATTGTCAAAGATCAGGTAAATATTGAACTGAAGTGTTTTGCATCAACTCCGTGAGTTCTTTCTTAACCTTCCTTTTGGCGTAGGACTTTATCGAGGCAACTCGTGAACCAGGCATCACCTTTTTGGCAGCCAAGTTTGATGGTATTCTTGGTCTTGGATTTCAAGAGATATCCGTGGGGAAATCCGTCCCCGTCTGGTATGCTATTCATATATTTATGATGAACTTTTTTTTTCGTTTCGAAAAATATTTGTTATTATAATTTTTTAGTTTCAAGGTGATTTTCATAGATTTCAATTTTAAATTTGCTAGATTTTCTTTTTTATGTCCTCAATTTCATGGTTGGTTCCCATTTACTTCTTTTGATCTGTTGTGTCCTTCTAAACTCTAATCTTGGTTGATTCACCAAGTCCTGAAACATATATGATATACTCTCTAGGTACAATATGGTAAATCAAGGTCTTGTTAAGAAACCTGTATTCTCGTTCTGGTTCAATCGGAATGCTCAAGAGGAAGAAGGGGGTGAACTTGTTTTCGGTGGAGTTGATCCCAACCATTTCAAGGGTAAACATACATATGTTCCTGTAACTCACAAAGGCTACTGGCAGGTGGATTTTCTAATTTCTCCTCTAAAAATTTATCTGCACCTATGCTGTATGCTTTTGTTTGGACTGATTAAAGTATGTCCTATTCTCAGTTTGATATGGGCGACGTGCTTGTCGGTGGTGAAACAACTGGTATTTCTTGATTTATTGGTCATGTTGTTGCCTGTGAATATTAATGATTCTGAATTTTCAGATCAAATTCCTTCTTGTAGTCTGTGAAGTTCATATTCTGTTTTCTCCAGGGTTTTGTTCTGGTGGTTGTTCAGCAATTGCAGATTCTGGAACATCCTTATTGGCAGGACCAACAGTATGTATCTTACTTGGTGAAAATATGATCAATAGGAATCAGAACCACACTTACGAATTATATTTGTCTTAACATTAAATGTTGAGCAGATAACATGCACATCTAAAAGAACTGCAACATTTTTTGATGAGCAAACTGCAGCAGTATTGCTTCCATGCCTAAACCTGAATTATCAAATTTGGTTGTGTGTAAAATCTGTCTTAATATTTTCTTCATTTTCTGATTGCTTCTATTTGGTGTGTCAATGGCTAGTACGATTTCCTCAAGTTTCTCTTAGACCTGCTAACGCTGGTCAAACCAGTAATCGAGTTGAACATTACAGATAAAGTCATGGTCTTTACATCTAATGTAGTCCTAGAATTCCCGAATGACATTCACTGCTTTGTTCCAAAGAGCTTTAAAAAATTCCAGGAGGTGTATTCTCACATCTGGACACGTCCTCTTTTTTTTTTTCTCTGTTTGCAAAGAACAATAAGATGATTGAATTCTACGTTATTTTGTCTATCCATACACACTTCTTTACTGGATGAAGGTTATTCAAAGTGTATGGGCTTAGTGACCTGATCAAGTACATTAAGTTTTTGGGCATTTATGTAGGACTCATTATTCATAACCATGGCAATAGGAGTTTTGGGACCATCTGACTTATTAACTTAGCTGCTGCTCCATGGCTGTATTGCTGTTCAGTTTAAAGCATTGAGTTCTTGATGCATGTTGATTTCTTGCTTATGTCTGTAATAAATCTTTTCTTTCGGCATGCTTTAAAATAAATAAATGTTCGTCATTCATATTTTTTCAGACCATTATTACTCAAATTAATCATGCGATTGGAGCTTCAGGAGTCGTCAGCCAGGAGTGCAAGTCATTAGTTACTGAATATGGAAAAACCATATTGGATCTACTAGAATCAAAGGTATGACATCTGCTAATTTCTTTCTATAATTTTTCAATAGAAATGTAATTGTATAAGAGGCCGAGCAGTTTATCAGCAGTTTTCGCACAGGTAGTGTCAGCCTATTGTCTCAGTTTCAGCCCTTACACGGGTTTGGGTCTCTGGGGATGCAAGGCTTTAACATCACCATGTCAATTAATGTTTACGTTGCACTATTTTCAACCGGTTTCGACTTATTGTGTATCCACATATGGTTCTTTAAGAAATATTGTTCGAAACAAGTTAGGGTCGGCGATATGATTCCTCACTTGTTCATTTAAGACTAACTCATATCATCATTATACCAAATAAAAAAAGCGAAAATTAAGTTATAGTAATAATAATAATGATATTGGAAGTTCTCTAAAAGCAGTTATAAAAATAAGTTCTCCAAAAGTCAAAACTATTCCAAACTAGGAGATATCACATGTATGGATCTTATTCTTCCGTTGTACCCTATCTTTAGCTAAGTTTGCATTGATTCCAAGGATTTATAGGTCTTTCGAGACGACTTCTTTCCATTTGATTTTAGGTCTATCTCGTCCTTTTCCAAAACCTTCGCTCGTCATAGTTCCACACCTAAGCACCAGCGCCTCTATAGGGCAACACAAGGCATGACCAAACCATCTCAAGCGGCCTTCTCTCATTTCATCCTCAATGCGTGCTACTTGCACCTTCTGGAGGAACCCTCTTAATATATTTATGTATGTATGTATGTATGTACTGCATCCGAATCTCTTCACCAGGCACCGAACTGTCAAGTTATTAATTTTTTTAAGAACCTTACTGCATTTTGGTATTAGGATCTGAGTGCTGGTTTTCCTGCCTATGCTTTACAGGCAGCGCCTCAAAAGATCTGCTCACAAATCGGTCTATGCTCTTCTGATGGTAGTCGGGATGTTAGGTGAGGTTAAACATATCTGCAGTTCAACATTTTGCATTTGAAATGATTGTAATCAGAAAATGGTCAAGTATACACATTCTCTCATCAATGTATCACCATCTTTCTCTAGTGATTACTGTTAGAGGAAAAGTGAACAATTTGTTGTTACTTAAGTTGCTGCAGGTTCAGCTTGCTGCCTGTTTCAACGCATTTGCCCTCGACTTGATTGGTGTATTACTGGACTAATTATTAATGTTTAATTCTATGTGCCAGCATGATCATTGAGAGTGTAGTGGACAAACACAATGGGGCTTCAAATGGCTTGGGTGATGAGATGTGCAGGGTTTGTGAGATGGCTGTGGTATGGATGCAAAACCAAGTGAGACGAAATGAAACTGCAGATAGCATCTACGACTATGTTAATCAGGTGAGGTAGATTTTATGCATTATGCAAAGTGATTGTTGGTTAATTGGGATCTCAAGGCTTTAGTAATTCCAACTGCAGCTGTGTGACCGATTGCCCAGTCCAATGGGAGAATCTGCAGTTGACTGCAGCAGCCTTGCTTCCATGCCTAATGTTTCCTTTACCATTGGTAATAAAACATTTGACCTGACGCCACAGCAGGTAATTATTCATTCAATTTACTGATACGGTTTCTTTCATTTTAGATAGTTGCTTCACAGCAACTTCGTTATCAACAAGTGTCTCATAGATAGTCAGCTCAGCCAATTGTTTCAAGAAGAATGAGCAATCTTTAGATTTCCTTGTTTTGTCTATCATTGAACCGACTGATGCTTTTCCGAGTTTGATTTAAAACTAGGATGAAGGCTTTTTACTGTTTCAGTTTTGTATATAGGTCTCAAAATAGAACACTCTTTGACAAATATTTAGCATAAGAAATTACATTGACAAAGCGCAAATATGCAGATGGGTAACATTTTTTTTTTTTTTTTGTGTGTGTGTGTATTTGTTACTGTACAGTATGTCCTTCAAGTTGGTGAGGGACCTGTTGCACAGTGCATCAGTGGATTTACAGCTTTAGACGTGCCTCCTCCTCGTGGACCCCTTTGGTAAGCCTCTCTTCCTTTTGCCCTGCGCTCTCACTTCTCCCTAGAATGGTTGATTGATGCCACAATAAACAGCTTTCTATGAATCACCTCAAAGAAAATTAGTTGTACTTCCTCTGTCGCAATTTATGTGATGCACTTTATTTTTGCTCTATCCCGTAAAGAATGATACCTTTCTATATTTTGGAACAATTTTTAAACATCTTATTTACGCTTAATGAGATGATTTATAGCCACAAAAAAGGGCTTGTTTAGACCACGAGTTTAAAAGATCTGCCTTTCTTTTTTCTTAAATTCCGTACTGAACGGAGGAATTATTTCTTTTAAGTACCTCAATGTAAATCATTCCCTTCAAGCATCTATTGGAACTTCTTAGTCTAGCGTTAAACTGGAAGTATTATTCTTTCAAATTGCTGCTCTGCAAAAGGTCTTTCCAAACTATCTTAGTGCTGAGTTTCTACATAATATTCAGAATTGAAACTGGATGAGAGTTTTGGATAACAATGTTTTAGAAGGTAATAATGTAATATAGGGGCTCTCCTGCGATTCGCCTCGGGACGAGGCAACCTCCCGAAGGCAACCCATCCACGCTTTACACTTTGTATTGTCCGGTATGCATGCCCTAGCAAGTTGACTATTATTTCTATGATGTTCTTCTATATTCAAGAACCCTGGTGACTTAGAATAGTTATATCTATTTTCAGTACCAGTACTATTTATGGATACTGGTTCGTTTGACTTCGATACATCTGATAGAATCTAGTGGTCTAGCGGCAAGGGCAGCCCGGTGCACTAAGCTCCTGCTATACGCGGGGTTCGGGGAAGGGACGGACCACTAGGGTCTATCGTACGCAGCCTTACCCTACATTTCTGCAAGAGGTTGTTTCTACGGCTTGAACTCGTTACCTCCTTGTCACATAGCAACAACTTTACCAGTAACGCCAAGGCTCCCCTTCCTAGTGTTCTAGTGGATATAGTTGAAAAATTAACTCATTGGATGTCATGTGGTGCAGGATCTTGGGAGATGTTTTCATGGGTCGCTACCACACTGTGTTTGACTATGGCAATTCGAGAGTTGGTTTTGCTGAAGCTGCTTGAGCGTCACTGTTTAGCTCTATGTTGACCCTCTTTACGTATCACGTTGATCTGAATGGGACAATTGTTTTGCTTTAATATGTCTGCACTTGTAAATAAATAACTGAGCTTAAATCTTTTAACTGAATTTAAATACCAACAGCTGTTGTGTAATACTTTTAAAAATTAATTGCTTGTGTTTCGTAATTTCTTGTTAATTTTGATATTGTTAAATGTTAATTGTGCATTAATTTGGTTCATATTTTTGGTTTAAGGTGAAAACATAACTGATGATTTAGGGTGTTTTCTGTATGATGACTTTTTCTTAGGCTGATGAAATATTTTCAGTTATAGTTGCTTTAAATTGAGGAAAATGTTTACACCAAATGGGGAAAGCTCAAGCAATTATTTTATCTTTGGTTATATGTCTCTTGTTTCAGCAAACATGAAAATTAAATTGTCAATCTTTAATACTCGAAATTATCACCAAGAGTCCAAGACTGATTTATTCTTTGCATGATACTATTAGTTAGTTACTTAAACACCAAAAAGATTTAGAAAAATCTTGTGTAAGGTAAATGCTTTTAGCCTTCCTAACAATGCATAGCTTTCGTTGAAAACATTTTACATTTCACCAAATTACAAGTCAGTTGTCCAAAAAGTGGGGAACTATACTTGTAAAAGTTTGGAGTACTTGGTTCGTTGGCAGGCTAGTTCTGCCAAAACTCCTCAAGTTTTATGCTTATTTTGGTGAGTTATTATGAAAGAAAAAACTTAGGCTTTTTTTTAACAAATCTTTTTGCAAGTTATTTCATAACTAACTTTCAGATTTTGTTTTGGGCCCATAAATTGAAATTCCATCCGATTTTCAGATTTTTGTGTGGAAAAATAACATTCTATAGCCACTCTCAAAATAATAGCAGGAAAAACGTACTATATTTTTTGTATACATATACATTATGCAAGTTATATACAAATTTTATACACTTTCGGCTACTAAATATTAATAGTTTCTGATCCGGACTAAAAGTGAAAAAAGTCCATTCGTGTGTTCCGATGAGTTACCTATATTTCTTAACTTTCACGAAAACTTACATAATTACATTTATTTTAGAAATCAACTAGTTACAAGTACATATACTAGTACCCAACTAAGCAGTAAATTCAGTAAAACGCAGACATGGAAAAAGTTAATATACCGAAGAATTTTCTTTACACGTTCACAAATATTATCTCTTGAATAAGAAATCTTCTTTGATGCACGTCGGTCTGTTGAGAATCTGTTATTCTCTGTTACCAGTGGCGGAGCCACATTGAAGCTAGGGGTGTCAAGCGACACCCTTCACCGGAAAGTAATACTATTTTACTAGATAAATTTTTAATTTTATATATATTTAATATACTGTCTGTTACCATAAATAAGTTGTTGTACTACATGCGAATTGCATTGGACTAAACTAGAAGTATCTTTTTGGTTGAAAAAAAACTTTTTTGATTCAAATATTGGACCATCAATTTGAACATACAAAATTTGAATGAGTGCCAAAAGAAAGAAACAAAGGTGCCTTTGTTTAAATTCCACTTATAGTCATAATTCATTAGTAAGACTGATGTAACTGTAAAGTTGTACCAACAAAATTTATGTTTATGGACAACTATTTTGATAATTGAAAATCTTCTGTTTTTCTTATAAAGTAATTGTAAGAATCTATGGTTATTTCTAGTTATGGGCATTGGGCAGTTTGGATTGGATATGATAATTTTGGTTTGGATTTTTTGGTTTTGGAATCAAAAAATGATAATCCAAATTCAATCCAAATAAGTTCGGATTTTATTAGATTTTCTAATGTTCGGTTTCGGATTAATCGATTTGGATATTATGGATTTTCGGTTTTGAACGTAAAAGTTGAGGTGTTTTTACTTTTTACAATAATGAATATCCAAATGACGTACTCATGTTAAATTGCCATAAAATTTCCTCATTCTTGCCGCAATCATCCAAATAAAGTACTCAAGTAATAAAATTATTATAAAAAAAAAATTCAACAAAGACATTAATATGGCCGATAAAAAGTAGCAATAGTAAAATCATGTCCAAATAGAAAGTATTCTAACATTAACTTAGTAATTAATATTGAATATATGAGATAATATCTAATGGGTAGGGTATTAAACTTATTACTACTTACACATGGATAATAGACTAAATATAAAGTATAATTTTTTTGAATTTTCGGCTATCCAAAAATCCGAAGTACCAAAACCAATATCCACGCCAAAATCCAATATTTTTTAAAATAAAATCTAAAATGTAATCCGTAATTCGAAAAATCCAAACCAAAAATCCAAAAAATCCAAATTTCGGATTTGCCCCAGGTATGTCCACCCCTAATTATTTCTTTAACATGGGAAAAAGTAGCTGCACATTTTGTGAACGTGACAAACATAATAAGGAAATTGTGCCAAAATATCATCTTCCGAAAGCTGAGATATTTCCAAAATCCAAATTAATGTTTGTTAAACCATAAACTATTTATGTTAATGACGTTTAACAATTAATCAACTGCTTTCTGTTCTTTTAGAGATATTTTACATCTGAAAAACAGAATATAGTGAATAAGTAAAGTCCCATCAATACGGGAAATATCTAAGTGAAAGGGAAAAAAAGGAAAGCTACCAACCTAATCCCAAAATAATTCAAGATATAATAATCAAACAAGTGTTTGTACACTTAATCACGATTTTCAGGTTAATCTAATCAATTTTATCATAACCAACTTCCACATTTATGCTCTTACCAAACTAAATCTACTGCCGACTAAACTACATTCCACATTATTATTCATAATTTCTCCACTTTGTTTTAGTTTGCTATTTCCATATATATGGCTTTTTGTCCGCGCAAGAAACTATTTATATTTGGTAATCGAAAAAGTGTATAAAAATTATATAATTTTTGTATATAACATATAAATGTATATATATATATATATATATATATATATATATATATATATATATATATATATATATATATATATA
>ML252815.1:0-16433 GCA_005239495.1 Nicotiana undulata | reverse complement strand
GTATAGTATATATATATATATATATAATATACATTTTTCGGCTATTATTTGATGGGAAACTTACACAAATGTCCCAAATAAATCTCAATTTACCAATCTCTAGCCATTAGTCATAGACTTACCAAAACTAGCCAACAAAAATTGAAAAAACAAATAATGGGATTCTTTCTCTCAAAGAATCACATGTAAAAATCACCTTCCATATTTTTAAGCGTGATTAGCAACGCTAGATATAAGACGGAAAGGAAATTTCATTGATGAGGTAGCAAATAAGGTGGGTGATGAAATACAAACATATATACAATATTCCAAAAATCTAAACAAAAAAGGAACTTTTTCAATGGGTATAGTTGAAATTCATTGAAAATATATAGATAAGTCAATATACAAAATTTGAGGAAGATTGGAGGTGATTTGGACTGGTTTTGTATCAAAATTCGTAATTAAATCGAGTACAAAAAAGTCTTCTGCGACACATGTATCACGCATGTATCTCACACACAGGTATATACATGTGATACCCAATTGATACAAATATGATACATATGTGATACACATATCATTTTTTTCATGTTCAGTTTTTACTTCGAATTTTCGATTCAAACCACCTCAAAACTTCATCAAATCATCCCAAAATTGAGATTCAAGCTTCTTAAGTTGTGCCCAATATATTCTAATAACACCTACTCAAAACAAAACAAAAATTTTATATTTTTTTACTATAAATAACTAATTGGCTAATATTAATAATATTTTATCAATTAACCAATTTTTATAATAAACTACTTCTAAATAAACATAGCTGATAATTTCTCTTATTTGATAGCGACTATTCAGTGTCATTTTTTCCAATAACGACAATACCAGTGGCTGTTAGCCTGTTAGAGGCCAAGCCCAACTGTTAATAGCCGAAAAGGTCTTGCGCCGCTTGTGAAAATAGTTTAAGAACAGCGTCTATAATAATACTTCGTTAAAAAAATGAGCCTACTTTCTTTTTCAGTTAATTTAAAAAGGAATGACCCTCTTTTAAATTTGGAAAAAATATAACTTTGAACTTGTTATTTTACCTTTAGGGTAGTTTGGTTTGAATACGGCTTATGCAGGGATAAGTTATACTTGGATTATTTTTTATCCATTATTTAGTATGTTGTATTAAATATGACAATTGCATAATTTGTAAGAAGAATGTATAAGTTATACCGATGCTAATTACCCCACCCTCTATAAGGTATAAGTTATCCCGGTGTTAATTTTAATCCTGGGACAACTTATACCTGATTTGCTAACCAAACGAAGTATTAAGATGATATTAAATTTTTATACCAACACTATACCTTCTTATACCTCATACCAAACGACACCTTAATGAGATGATTTATAGTCTCAAAAATATCTATGAATCATTTTGAACTACAAGTTTCAAATGTCGCGTCTAATCAAATAGATTCAAACAAATTGAAACTGAAGGAATAGGAAAATTATAGCGTATGATTTCAAGTTGAAGGTTGAATGAATAGTATCTAGTGAAGTTTCAAGAGTCAATTCAGGACTATCCCGATAATTGAGGAATTCATTACCCTAATACGTTTTTTTATAATTGAGGAATTGTCTTAGTTTAGTTTCTAGCCGATATTACCCAATTTTTTTCATCATGGACTTGACCAAAGGCCTAACAAATGGTAATTGTATCTCTACCACCGTCTACCTGGCTATTTCCGGCATTCAGCGGAGGTTCTTGCCGTCAAGTTCACCGGAGCTGCCAGAATCCCGGATTTCTGCTAGGGCTATGACATAAGGACAAATGCAAAAATGGACTAGTTTTGTTAAACTTCACTTGTGACTTTAGCTTTCGGACAAATATCCAACGTTAATTCTTGTTATTAGGACTGCTTAAAACTACTAATTCGATGTACTTAAAAGTTTTAAGGATCAAAATTTGAATTTCTATATGGCTCACAAGAGATAACAGAAAAGTCATTTGAATATTATGTACGATTTCTTTGCATTTCTTCTTCTTCTTCTTTGGTTTCTTCCAATTCTTCCTGAAATTGGCACTTTCTCGATCTCGTTTGTTGCGTATTGGTTTTACAGCGTTCTGTTGCATGGCACCAAAATTTACAGCAAAATTGTTAGCTGTCTCTTTCCAACACCTTACAACCAAACCAGCTTAATTTCCAGCTCAAATTTCATAATCATGACAGTTAGAAAAAAGCTGTCATTGCTTCGTCTTTCTGTTAGTTATTATTCACTGCTTCTTCTAAGTGTAATCCAACTCTGATCGTCCCATCTCCAGTTCGGTTCTCCTGAATTCGACCCCAATTCTCTTACCCTTTGCAGAGGAGAGTCCATTGAGCTAACTGTTTGCATTGAGCAAAAGTCCATGGTTTCTGTTTCCTCTACTGAATTCCAAATATCTTGATCAAGAATGCTTGTTGGTGAGCTTGTCACAAAATCTTGATTTGCCTTAGAGTTTGAATTGGATAATTCCTCAAGAAATGGATGATTGAGAAGCTCTTTAGCCGTCCATCTTTCTCTTGGATCTCTTCTAAAGCATTTGCTTAAGAAATCCTTTGCTTGTAAAGATAGAAACTTTGGAATTTCAGGGGATTGCCCTGAAAATGCAATTTTGTAAAGCAATGAAGCTGAATTAGTCACATTAGTCCACGGTGATCCACCTGTGGCCATTTCAATAATTGTACATCCTAATCCCCATATATCAGCTCCAAACCCCTGTTCTTCCCCACGCGCCACCTCTGGTGCCATGTACATCGGCGTGCCGCCAATTGGCTGGGCGGAAGCAGCGGCGGCACCACCGTCTCTCTCCACCGGATCAACACACCTGGCACAACCAAAGTCTGCAATTTTGGCACCTTTCTTACCTAACAAAATGTTCTGTCCCTTAATATCACAGTGTACTATGCCTCTTGAATGTAGGTATTCTAATCCTAGCAAAATTTGCTTGGTGTAATACCCGATTAACTGCTCGTTGATCCGACCACCCTGTTTTCGGATTTCATCGGTTATTGTACCGTCCGACATGTACTCCATCATAAGATTAAACATGACCGTATTGTTCTCATTTGTAACATCGTAGCCCTTGTAGCTAACTATGTAAGGGGAGCTCAATTCAGACAAAATTTTCTGCTCTTGTTGCAAGAAGTGAGACTGGGATAACTCCACTGACTTAACAGCAAAAATCTCGCTGGACCAACGTGATTTGGCAACGGAGACGGCGGCGGAGGAGCCGTGGCCTATGGTTTGGCCTCTGGTCCAATCCATTTTTGAAGAAACAAATTGGTTACAGCAAACTAGGAAGTTTAAGAAGTTTCGAAAATGAATTCTGTTTATGGTTTTTGAGAAGCTGGAAGAAGGTATATATATAAATGTAATAAGGTGAATGTTCGAAACTCCAAATTGGTTGGTTAGACTTAGGTTGCCACTCTTTTTTTCTCTAATAATTATAAAAACATTGCTTTAACGGAATTTACAACGTGGCGAAATGGTTGTGGCAATTCGGCAGCTTAACTAGGCTGGAGGGGTTACTATTACTTGGCCAATTGGGCTGCTGCCACGTAGCAAGATTGTTTCATAAGGAAGTGGCGAAGTGCATATCAATTTACCCAAAAATTTAAAAAGTGCATATCAATTTGATGTGTTTAAATTTTCAATTTATATTGATGAAGAATTTGGATAGCGTAGATTGAATCAGGATCCTTTGTTTTGTATAGGATTTAATGAACTTTGAAGATTAAATTCACGGGTTGAAGAAGGTGTTTGATGAGTATCTTTTAATGTGAGAGAAATGAAAAGCCTAAAAAACATGCTGCTGAATTCTTGGGAATATTCCACTTTTTGGACTTCAAGTGGAATTAGAACTAATTCTCTTGTTACATGTTTATCCAAAATTAACATAAAACTTATATTTCAATAATTTGTTTTAATGCGGCCTATAAATCACATGGTTGAATGGTTGAAATAGTCACTAATATTTGTATTAGAATAGACCGTCCACATTACACCCTACCCCATGAGTGTTAAGTGTTGCTAATGACAATGTGGGGCAATTGAGAAAGGGGAATTAAGTGTTGCTAATGACATGATAATTGATTTTAATAAGTTTACGCTATTTAAAAACGCAAGATCCCCTTCTAGAACAACATGAGAAATTGCTTTTTCGTCATGCTAAAGTAAGAATCATTCTTGGATACATTGATAGGTTTAAACCATTCCAAAATAGTGACTAAAAGTTAGCTGTTAGTAGTAGTGGTTCGTAGCTTCTAAATCAAGTATCTAAAAATATTTCAATGTGGCAAAGTGTGTTTTGCGAAAGTGCACCAATCATACCTCAATTTTCCACAAGTTTCCATCAGATGTTCGACTTCTTAACTATTACTGGTAACTTATTTAAAATGTGTCTTCAACAACTTCCTTTTCTTTCAATTGTTTATTCTTTTAGTTTTTCTTTTCCTGTCTATGAGTGGCATAGCATCTATATATTACAATACAAAATAAAGGTAGTTCAGTGCACAAAGTATTTCGCGTTTACGCAGAGTTCGAAAAAAAATCGCATGCCAAAAAGTGTGATGGAGACAATTATCTTAATACAAGAATCAATGACTACTTTCACAACTCGAAACTGTAAACTATAGGTCACACATATTTGAAAATTCTACGAAATGTCATGCATATGGTGTACGTATATTATAAAAGGTACAAACAATCTCAAAGAATCTGTATATTGTATCCACTTTACTTGTGTACTCCACGAATTGTAACGTGCATATGGTATGCCTATTTTAACCCACGAATTTTAACGTGCATATGGTATGCCTATTAAATACTTCACAAAAAGGCAAAGGGTGCTTAGTCGTAACAAATTTCACCAAAGGAAAAGGAATTTGAGTATTTGAAGAACATTTATTAGTAACAAAATAGGTGAGGTCTAGATGAAAAGTAAAACCCAAAATCAAAAGATTGCCTCATCCCTTGGGCCTCATGTCGTATGACTCAGTACCGGTATTAAAAGTTTTTTTTTATACCTCCTGTATCAAAGGTATACACTCTATTTATTATAAATTAAAATCATTTTAAAATATTATTTTTTATAGCTACCTTTTATATTTTATAGAAAAATAAGTAATTATGGTATATATTATCATTGAGGCATGAAATACGACATGAAATTGTCACGACCCAAATTTCCCTCCGTTGAGTATCGTGATGACACCTAGTCTTAGGGACTAGGTAAGCCTAATATTTACTGAATAACAACAATAATAAAGGAAATCTACAGTCTCGATAAAGTTATAAGTCATAAGCTCTATAAAGTTAACTACACATCTAAATACTGTTTGGAAATGAGAAAAACAGTTAAAAACAGAGTAAGAAGGTGACTCTGAAGCCTGCGAACGCGGCGACAGGTTTACCTTGAGTCTCCCCAGCAAGGATCCGCACAGCTACTAACGAACAAGGCCTGGATCTGCACAAAAAATGTGCAGAAGAGTAGTATGAGCACACCATAGTGGTGCCCAGTAAGTATCAAGACTAACCTCAATGAAGTAGTGACGAGGACTAGTCAAGACACCCACCGGTCTAATAAACTAAACATGTGTAAGTACAGAAATGACGGAACACGAAATCTATCTAATGACTACACAATATGGCTAACAACATAACAACTACAATAAGGAAGGAAAACGTCAAACAGTAACTAGACACCAGAATAATACACGGAAGGATGGACAGAAATACAACTCTAGTCCAAAAATCACAATACAGTAAGGCAAGCAGTAACCCAGCACTGCAATAATTTCCACATCAGGTCTTAGCCAACAACCTAAATAAATTGGTCAAAAATCTCCAAGCGTAAATTTTCACCTGCAAGTTTAATATTGAAAACTGTGAAATATAATCCTTTCAATTAGAAAATTCTTTTGAAATATACCTCCTTCGAATATAAACTTTGCAAATAGATAATCTTCAAACGTAGTTCTTTCACGATATATGCTTTTCAAATATACTTTCCAAAATAAATGTCTTTCAAACATAGTTTTCTTCAAGATAAATGCTTTTCAAATATACTTTCCAAAATAAATGTCTTTCAAACATAGTTTTCTTCAAGATAAATGCTTTTCAAATATACTTTTCAATAAATGTCTTTCAAACATAGTTTCTTCAAGATAAATTTACCGGGATCCCGTCCCGTAGTTTTGAATTTATCACAAAGTACAGGGGGTTCTCTCGGAATACGTCTGTAGTCCCAAAATAAATATGCAGTGCTAGGGGATCTCCCGGAATACGTCTGTAGTCCCAAAATTAAATATGCAGTGTAGGGGGATCTTTCGGAATACGTCCCTAGTCCCAAAATAAATATGCAGTACATGGGAATCTCCCGGAATACGTATGTAGTCCCAATTTAAATATGCAGCGCAACCAACAAAGACAACAATTATATCACGGCAGAAAAAAACTGGTACATCACCACATCAAATACAAAGTAACAATGATGTTAACACAAAGTACGGCGAGTAAATCAATACAAGAACCTTAAATCACAAAGAAACAGTAGAACTCGTTCAAGGAATGATCGCTGTAAAGAATGCTAAGTATAAAGAGAATAACTTAACCAGGAAAAAACAAGACGTAGCAACGGACCCACAATATTCAAGTCAATAATAAGAAACCAACACAAGTCAAATAATTCCAAGTAAGAACAAGTCAACTAAGATGTAAGTTATCTAAACTCCTTATGAGGTTGAGCAATTATGAAAGATATTCAATAACTCAAACAAAGGTAAGCAGCAAAAGATAATCATAACTCCAATTAAGGCTAAGCAATTATAGGATGAGATAATACTAATTCCAATTAAATAGGCAGTTTTAAATAAAATTTAGCATGACGATAGAAGAGGTAAAATCTTCAGTTAAATCAATTAGGAGTCAAATAGGCAATAAAGTGAATCTAAAAGCAAGTAACTCTAATTTAAGCAGGTAGAGATGAAACTAGTAATCAGAAACTCAGTCACAACAATTACAACTTCATACACAGGGAATATAAGGACCTAAGAACCCTAAAAAGACAATCTTCTACAAATAAGTCCGAGCACGCACTCGTCACCCCGCGTACACGAACTACAATCAACATAGAAGACTCAAATACTAAGGGGTAATTCTCCCCCACAAGGTTAGGCAAGATACTTACCTTAAAAACGACAAATCGGTACTCTAAAATGAACTTCTCGGTTGCAAAGGCCTCCGGACGACTCAAATCCAACTAAAATAACTTCAAAGCACACATAAAACTTATAAGAAACTATTCCATATCGTAAAGTCTAAATCTTTAACAAAATCCAAAATTTGGCCCAAAACTCGATCCCTGGACCCGCACTTCGGAGCCCGATAAATTTTACAAAACTCGAACACCCATTCCAATATGAGTTCAATCATACACAATTTACCAAATTACGATACCATTTCGTCCCTCAAATCATGATTTTTCATTTTAGAAAATTTCTTCATAAACCAACATTTTCCTCAACTTAAAACAAAATTTAAATGAAAAAAACAAAGATAAAATCAAGGAATATATATAATTCTAGGTGAAGAACACTTACCCACTCGATTAGCTTGAAAACCCCCAAAGATCGCTCCCTAATCCGAAGTCCAAAACTCAAAATGTGAAGAAAATGGCTAACCCTCATTTTTAAGAATGTTCCCAGCACATCCGCACCTGCGACCACCTAGCCCCATCTGCGCAATCGCAGGTGCGCGAGTCCAACCGCACCTGCGCTCCTTCTCGCTCCTGCGCCCAAGAAATTGCTTCTGTGAATACCGCATGTGCGCTCCAATATCCCGCACCTGCGAAGGCTGCCTAGTCTTCTTCCTCTCACACTTGTGTCTCCTTCCCCGCACCTGCGACCATCTCACATGCGGGCCCCACTACGCAGGTGCGGACACACCAGAAGCAGCAGCTTCAACTGCAAAAATCCAACTTCCATCTTCTTCGATAACCACCCGATACCATCCCGAGCCCCTTGGGGCCTCAACCGAATATACCAATAAGTCACATATCATCACACGAATTTAGTCGAACCTTCGGAACACCCAAAACAACATCAAAACACCGAATCAACCTCGGATTCAAGCCTAAGAATTTCTAAACTTCCAAAATTCGCCAACGATGCCGAAACCGACCAAACCACGTCTGAATTACCTGAAACTTTGCACACACATCACAAATGACACTGCGAGACTATTCCGACTTCCGGAATTCCATTCCGACCCCTATATCAAATTTTCCACTGCCGACCGAAATCGCCAAATATCCAATTTTGCCAATTCAAGCCTAATTGTACCACGGACCTCCGAATTTGATCCGGACGCGCGCCTAAGTCCAAAATCACCAGACGGAGCTGTTGACATTATCCAAAACTTATTATGGAGCCGTTTACACAAAAAGTCAAATTCCGATCAAATTTTACCACTTAAGCTCCCAAAACTAAAATCCTTTTTCTAATTCGACTCTGAATCATCCAGTAATTGAATCCAACCATGCACGCAGGTCTATATACACAATGTGAAGTTGTTAAAGACCTTATGCCACCGAAAGGAGCTTAAATTCTCAAAATGACCGGCCGGGTCGTTACATTCTCCCCCCTCTTGAAACAAACGTTCGTCCTCGAACGTGCCAAGGATCACCTCGAAATTTCAAATCACTGAATGCACACTTCCAACATAAACCAGCGGGTGACCCCACGTCACCCCAATCTACATAAGCCCGACGACATCATCTCAACTGCAATTTAGCCTTTCTACCACCACCGATAAGCCTCATAACTTAAATTCCCACCTTCTATTTATATGCAAAAGACCCGATTCTAAATATAATCTATATCCGGTATCAGTCTCAAATAGTTGAAACAACTCATTCTTACACCCACAAGGTACGACCACACAATATAACACACCACACAAGGTCTTATAATAACACTTCTGATCACAATAGCTGCCCGAAATTAACCCAGCACCGGCAATTAGCCTCATATCTGATAGAACTTTATTTCAACCCTCCACAACACTGATGATGAAGCAAGAACCATGAAGACCTCATAATTAGACACCCAAATCACCAAGCCACAACTAACACCACCGGGCACACGCCCCGCAAGCTAAAACTCAAGAAGCACAGAACGAAAATGACTGAATATAAAAAGAGAACACATAAGGGAACTACCAAACAAGCCCGACATGCAAAACTCTCTATCAACATTAACCTACAAAAACAATATAACAAGGAAAGAAGAAAATCATATGAACAAATCACAAGAATCCTATCTTGATATAACTTTTACCGGTGTACTCAGCCCGATTCAAACATATCGAATCACAAGAGATCACGAGGGTCTCACCCTCAACTCTAAACCACATATAGAACATATGTCATACCAATTAAAATCTTTCACTAACTCAGCCTTTCCAATGAGATCACATCGCTCACTGAACCCTCATCCCGGCAGAGTATCAAATCACGATTTGTAACCAAGAATAATCAGGAAATCACACCAAAACCTACCATAATGAACAACATGGACTCACTTCTAATCTCACCACCCTCAATGATGGATAAGAACAACAATAGAAACGTCTACTACTCATAGGACCTCCTAACAAGGGAAAACACGTAAACAAAGTGCAAATCATAAAACTCACCCATAAGTGAAACTACCAATAAGGGAACTTGTCCCCACCAACAAAACTATAATAAAGCATAAATGGTGCCCCTATGTAACAGATCAAGACATATCTGTATGGAACAATGACCTCCATCCTAATATATGGAACACATCAACGGGTCGGGCCGAGCCTCCCCCTCTTGGGCGCCCTCTACTCACCTGCATAACTCGCTGTGACACACCTGCCGAAGCCCGGGGCAACCTCTTACCACGTGGCTGATATCTCCTCACTCAAGACAACCTCTCTGCTCACGTGGTAGTAGAAACTGCATCGTACGAGTACTTTGAGACCCATGAATACCTGAAACCCTGCGCGAAGCCGGAAGTACAACTGAACTGGCTGGCCCATAAAACCTCTGCCATGTCGTACCCTGCCTCCAAAATAAGGACCAATAGATCTCTACGGTCTACGAGGCCTCCTCGCCTCCCTGTACTCCCTCTCCTGATCTCGACTGTCCTCTCGCTCCCGGTCCCATATGCCCTCTGACCAGCGAGTGATACCTACCACCTACTGAAGCGAAACATATGAGTCCAACTCTCGAGCCATGCTGAACCAGATATCATGCCTGAGCCTCTCAATGAATCTATGGACTCGCCCTCTAACTATAGCGACCAAGGCAGGTGCATATTTGGCCAAATCCCTGAATATGACGACATACTCTGATCTGACATAGTGCCCTGACGCAACTGCTCAAACTCTGCGTGCCATGCATCCTGAAGGAACTGAGGTACGAACTTTCTCAAAAACATCTCTAAAAACTGAACCCATGTAAGTGAAGCTTGTGACGCCCCCTTTTCTCGCGAAATTGGGTTTATGACATTGGTTGAGACAACTCATTCTTTTTGGGAAAGGGGTCTTGCATTTTTGAAGATTCTCCACCTAACGATTTTTAAGGTGAGTTAGGGCACCTAAGGGGTTTATTTATAACTACGTTGATAACCAGAGACAGGGTAAGGGCTTGAAATTATCCTAAAGGGAAGGTGTTAGGCACCCCTCAGGATCCACAAGTGTGGTTCCCGGCCAAACAACTTTTTTGTGAATTTGTACAAGTTAGCAAATAAACACGTAAGGCTCAAATAATAGGGGATTTAAGTCTAAGTACAGATGTTTGAAAAAACAGTTAATGAAGAACTAGATTTGAAAAGAATTACAATCTAAGCATATTTATGAAAAGTAAAGGAATGTCCTAGGTTTGTTTATAATATGGATCACATCAATGCAATACCCGTTATGACACTCCTCAAAGAGGGGATACACGTGGTATTAGCGCACCGGTCATCATGTCCATATCTACCCTCTCCCACCCCGTGAAGGTAACTAAAGCGCGTGTTGGTCACGACCTCTATTGTATGCTGTTACCCGTCCCTTTCCTATCAGTCCCAGAGGAAATTAGGACTCCTATCCTATAAGGGAGGTGCTAGGCAGACCCTTAGGTTTTAAAAGGTTAAAATTACTAAGGCGACACATAATGAAAACAGATAGGACTTCAATTAAGGGGAAAAGCATGGAAACCAGATAAATGCCCAAGTATACCTCCACACATATTGCGCATAAACAACATGTGTCATACACAATTAAGGTCCTAAATTCAGATTCTGATCCTAAGCATAATGTCTAAATGATAATAGTAAAGTCAGATCACATAACTCAGAGAGGAAGTCCTAATCAGGTTTGCCTAAGGTTTGCCTACGCGTGTAGAATAATATGCAACAGTTTTCCAGCTTTATTGATAACTCCAGGTTGTTATACCTAATAGCATACAATTCTAGCTGTTGCAGATACTCAGAGACTAAGTTGCCAGTTTGTTAGAACATGAAGACTGTTTTGTATTTAGATTAAGTGTAGTTAGATGAGTGTCACCCTATAGAATGTTGTCTAACACAGAATGATGCTTATGCAGTCGCTAAAACAGGAACTCTAAATGCACATAGAACCATAACATTATGCACAACTTCAGGAATAACACATGGGATAGTTTTTTAATGTTGTTTACCTAGAAACAAGATCTCTAAGTGCGTAGGCATGATGAGACATGATTGCAATTTTATTAACATTATTTATTCTAAGACAGGATTCCTAAATGATATTTCAGAACAAGTAGACATGAGCAGAATATTATAATAGCCATTTTGTTGTTGTTATTTGCCCTATAGACATGATTTCTAAGCGTAATGAGATGCTGAATACAATACCCATAAATCCTAAGTAACATGATATGCATGGCATGCTTGGCATGTTGTACCTAAACATGGTTGCTATTGCGCATAGAGAAAAGTAAACCTAGAAACATGACCCTTAATTATACTACAACATGCATATCACCCACCCATTTCACTATCCAGCCCCATAGTTGTCTTTACAAATAATTATTACAGGCCTCTAAATATGAATTACAATAACTAAAAGTAAGAAAAGAAGAAGTTAACTATAGGGAGCCTTCATAATAGGCCCAAGTCTCCATGTCCTGCATGCCATGTATTGTTTTACAACCTTTATCATAATCCGGGTGTGTCAGAGTTCCCTAAGGACCTCAAGGGGCTCCTCGGAAGTGCTCACACCCATATTTCATAACCAAGAAAGGGTAAGTGCAGTGTGGAAAGGAAAACTCTTGTGTGTCAAAGTTCAGAGGGAGATCAAGGGTCCCAAACCAATGCTCACACAAAAGGGACAGAACCTAGTGGCCTAAGAGTAAGGTGAGAGTGCTCAACATAGTTTTGGGGGAGTTTAAGTAAGAAAACAGTTTTGAAAAGAGAGACTCAATTGAAATAGTTTTATAAAATGGGAGAGAGTTGTCTTAATAAAACAGGTTTGAGAAGAGCAGGGCAATCAACAAGCAACAACCAAACTCAGAACCAAAAACATGTTCAGCATCACCCATGGAACAAAGAACCAAGACAGGTTCAGCACCCAAACTTTCACACAGGGGTATTAGGGATTGGACACACATAGAACACATGATTACAAATATGTAACAGGCAGCACACAACCAAAAGTTTGGGGGATTCAGGGGATTGGGGACACAGTAAAACATAGAATTATACTAACATAACAAGACCAAACAGTTCAAGACAGTAGAGTCTACCCAAACTATTGTACCAAACATAAGCAGAAAGGTTCACATGAAGGCAGTTTTGGACACACAAAGGCATGCTAATAAATAAGGCAGAACTTGACATACTAGATAAAATCCAACATCCTAGTTACTTGTTGAACAACAGAATAATAGATAAAAGCAGATTGGAAACACAATGAATTGCAACAATAATAAAAACATATTGGTTTGAAGACTGAAATCTAAATTAGAACATACCAGTAGGGTGTAGAAAGCAGTAACACAAAGAAGAAAATAGGAGATGCACAGTAGGTAGCCTTGTGTTGTAGCCGGCTAACTTAGAGTAGTAGCAAGTAGCAGAGAAGAGAGAATAAAGAGAGAAAGTTTAGTTGTGAGAGAGAGAGTTGCACAGATTAGTTCGTGTCTTTGTGTGTTTTTGAAAAACAAGAAGACTGTGTATATATAATTTTGAAAACTGTGGCCAATAAGGTAGGAATCAGAATTAACCAGAGATTGTGGGACTAAGTATCAATCAGTACCCAATTAGTACAAGTATCCCCATAATTAAGGGAGTGATTCATACGGTGAGTAACAAATAAGTAAAAGACCATATATAGCTTAGAGGACCAAAAAAAATAGTGCAGGTATAGCAAATAATTAGGTATCCCTTAATTGAAGGGGTTTAGACTCAAACGGCTAGTAAGTAAATAACAAGTAAGGAAAGTTTTTATGCATATAACATATAAGGAAACAATTTCAACCCAATTCAAGTAGACAATTGAGACTAGGTTCAGAAGATATCAATTATGGAAATAATAATCAATTAACAACAAATTAACAAAGTAGAAAAAATAAACTAAAGGTCGGAAATCAGTAAGAATATCCTATAGGAAATCGGTAAGGCTTTCGAATCACAGTGAATCAAGGATTCAAATAAACTAGTTACTATAGATTCCAATGTATGAACGGAATGAACGCATCATAAGAAAAGAAATAACTCAGGAAATAATCATGTAAAAATTGTGGAGAATCAGGGATTCGAACAGGAATAACATAAATTAAAGGGAATTAACGCGAATTAACACATATGTTAGGCAAGAAGTTAGAAACCCTAGTAGTGAGAACATATGAAATTAAGGGTTCATATGAGTTACAGAGTGAACATTGAGATAGACAGGAAAGCAAGAAAAATCAAAGACGAATAACATAGGGTAAGAATATCAGTGAGTCACAGAACTCTTGAAACGCAAACACATATGCAAACACATAGACAAATCAGGAACTTTAGGGTTTAGGACTAAAGTTAGGGTTCTCATCACAACGAGTCAAATAAAGGAGAGAAGCTTAAATAAATCACTAAAACATAGTAGAGATCCTAGGATAAATGCTGAAAAACCATAGGAAAAGTTATTCAAAACGGGGTCACGAAACCCTAGTTGAAAACGAAGAGTCATTTTGGAAAAACAATCGGAGAACCTTTGAGAAAACAACAAAATAGCTTAAAGTATACACAGATCTATCATAGATCTGAAAGAAAAAATCGGAAAATCATTAGGGTTTCAGAGAACCCAGAGAAAATAAGAAACTTTAAAAATGTCACCGGCTTTAGCCGAAAAAGCATAGATCTTACTCAGACGGCCGGAGGTGGCCGAAAAATGGCGTGAGGGACCATGGGAGGAGTTGAACCGCTCCAGTTTCACCTGAGAACCTTAGGGTAGCACCAAATCGGCATGGGGTGAAGAAGAGGCCATGGTTTCCGGCGAGGAAAGTGACCGGAGAAGGTGGACAGTGTCCATCGGAGAGGAGGAGACGAGAATGTTCTAGAGAGAACCGGAGATAGAGAGAGAGTAGAGATGAATGAGAGGGGAGTGAATGAGGGGAAGGGGGTAGTCGTTAGGGGTTAATTAAGGAAGGGGGTATCTAGACCGTTGATCAATTTTGATCAACGGTCAGGATTGGATCCGGATTGGGCCGGGTAGATTTAGGTTTGGGCTTGGGGGTCTGTTGGGTTATTGGATTGGGTTAGGAATTAGGTTGATTTTAAATAAAAAATGGCTACTTGTTAAATACCCAATTAAATAGATAAATAATTAATAAAAATAGCTAATAATTACATAAAATGAAAATAGGAGAAATTAAGGTAATTAACTAGTATTAAAAATATAAAATGACGGATTATTGAATTAAAATAGTATAAAATGTACAATTAGGCTATAATTGCAAAATTATTGTAATTATAGCCAAATAATGCCAGATTGGCTAATTTGTGAAATAATTAAATCCTAATAGGATTAAAAATGATATATTGAGCTAGGAAATATTTTGAAATTATTTGTAATATAATTTATGAATAATTATTGGATATAAAATACTGAATAAATTAGAAAAAATAAATTGATAATAATATGGAAAATTATGGAAAAATAAAAAGTAATTCTGAGAGTATATATGCAAGTTTTAAAATAATTTGAGGAAAAAATGAGTATCAACAAAGCTGCATCGGTCGGGCTACCCAACTCATATGCCCGTCACCATTGATAAGCCTCTCCCTTAAGCTGGTACGTAGTAAAGCAACCCCACTCGTCTTAACAATATCCATAGTGCGGAGGATGCTATGTCACTCCTCCAGAAAACCTTGCGCACTCTCTGAAGCCAAACCGATGAATGTAGGAGGGTTATATCTCTTGAACTTTGCAAATCTAAGTTTCCCTTCCTCGAATGCTGTTGCTCTGCCCATGAGCTGAACCGGGACCACAAGTTGTGTCACCATGACACCTGGAACATGAATAACGTGAACTTACTACTCTGGAGTGTGGGCGGTGGGAGTCTAGGCTCCTCCCCGGTCTCTAAAGTAGCTGGTGCAACCGGAATCACCCCGCCTGAACCAATGTACCAAACATGCTCAAGAACTGTGCTGAAGTCTCCTGAAGTCGGGGGATAACAACAGGAGCCTCCGATACCCGCCCCCCAACTGGAACTACTGGCGGCTCCTCAACTGCTGCTTTGGTAGGTTCCCTAGCTGCGGCATATGCACCTCGTCGGCCTCTGACTCTGATCCTAGCGACATCTGTTCTAGGGTAACATCATTAGGAACTGCAGCTCGTGTCCTCATCATCAGTGAGAGAATGGAATGATAATTTCAAACTTCTAGATCAATGAACTAGCACGATAGGAATGAAGGAAGTGAAATTGTCGTAATAGATCCGTAGCCTCTCGAAGATAAGTACATACATCTCCGTACCGATCCGCAAGACTCTACTAAACTCGCTTATGACTCGTAGCACCTGTCACACCTCCTTTTTCCACTACCCCCCGTGTATATTGATGAAAAGGGGTAATGAGGGAGTTTTTCCACTTTAAGTGATATTATTCGATTTTTGGGATTTATTAATTTTTTCANATGAAGGGTAGTGAGGGAGTTTTTCCACTTTAAGTGACATTATTCGATTTTTGGGATTTATTAATTTTTTCAGAGTTGCCACCCGGATTTTTGACGATGCTCCGGGACACCGTTTTGTTTTGAAAATCCCAAATCGAGGAAGATTTGACTCTGTTTTAAGTGGTCTGCGACCAGAAATCCGAGAAGGGAATTCTGTTAACCCGGGAGAAGGTGTTAGGCATTCCCGAGTTCCGTGGTTCTAGCATGGTC
>ML252812.1:5077-51791 GCA_005239495.1 Nicotiana undulata | reverse complement strand
TACTTCAGATATTCCGCCGGTTGTTAGGGCTCAGCCTAGGTTAGAGGCATCAGGATCCAGGCCAGTTCCGAGAGGGGATCAGCATAAGTTATTGGGTAGATGGACGCAACTACACCCCCATGGTGCTGCCTGAGGATCTCCAAGAGTAGCTGCTCACCGTGAAGTCAGGTCCACAATATCAGAATCTATCTCCGGTATGATAACCAGATGCACCAGCCTCAGAACATGTACAATTAAGTACACAAGTGCAGCATGAGTACATAAACATATATGTACCCAGTGAGTATCCCGTCTAATCTCGAAGAAGTAGTGACGAGAGGTCAACTTGACACTCACTAAGGTCCAACAGTACAATATAACAAAGTATAATATAAATAGTAGGCATGTAAGACAGTGAACAACAAATATGTATAAAGCACAGGGATCCAAGTAAAGACTGAAAGCAAATAACAATTTTCACTTTCTTTTGCCCCAATTATCTGTCAAGTCAACATCCATGAAACAGTGCCAAATAATCATGTGCACACAGGAATAGGACAACCGGCCGGAGTCATAAGGATAATATCTATGCACTGCCGAGGATCGAATGGCCCGTCCCATAAGTGCATTCTTACCATAGTATAATCTCACATGTGCACTGCCGAGGATCGAACGGCCCAAACCCCAAGTGCACCTTTCAATCTGCCATGGCGTACGACCCGCTCCCAGGAGAGTGGGGGAAATCACACTGCTCGCGGAATGTAAATTGCGAAGCGGTCACATGCACACATAATAATCTTAACATTTTCTTTACATAACCAACTTCTTCCAAATTTACCAAAGTTCATAAATATAAAAAAAAAATCATATTGTACGCATCAAGAACTAATAACATATAATTCTTTACGAGGAAGAATATAAAGCATGTTGTGGGCCTAACTACCCGGACGTAACAATAATAGCCGCTACGCACGGACTCTCGTCACTTTGTACGTACGTAGCCCCCAAAATAATTACACATAGCATACAAACCACCTATGGAGACAATTCCCTCTTACGAGGTTAGAAAGGAGACTCACCTCGTGTCGAATCTACCTCTCGGACAAGGATGCGCACGAAACTCCGAACTCTACACCCGAGGACTCGCAACAAGCCAAATATTGTACAATCATATCAATTCATGCTCAAAGTAGGGAAATTATCCTATTTTATCCAACAAATTCAACATTCTTAAAAAAATCTCAAATTTCAACCCCGGGTCCGCATGTTCAAATTCCAAAAATTTCCGAAGGAATCACTCGCCCGTAGCCTAAGGATCATTAATATACGATTTCTACTTGATTTCATAGCACTAAATGAGCAATTCATCAAAATCCCTCAAGAACCCTAAGTTACCACCCAACTCTTGATTTTCAATGATTTAGTAGCTAATTCAATTAGTAATTCATGTATTTAACTAGTACTAGAGTAGAATTAACTTAACTCTTCAGTAGCTAGGTCGTGGAACCCCCTTTCCCAAGCTTCCAAGCTCTCAAATGGTGGAAAATGAGAAGAAAATGAAGATTCCCGTATTTAAAAGAACACACTGTCTGGCCTACAGTGTTTTCGCACCTGCGGCTCAAGGATCGCACCTGCGGTCTCGCACCTGCGAGCAAGGGCTCGCACCTGCAGAACTGGACGAGTGGGGCTGGGGTCGCACCTGGGAAGGGGAGACCGCACCTGCGGACCCTTGTCCGCACCTGCGAGAAAGGAGGGCCTCACCTGGGGCCGCACCTGCGATGCTTGGGACCGCAGGAGCGGTCCCGCACTTGCGACTGGGAAACCGCACCTACGGTCACACCAGATCAGGTGCACCAGCAGTTGCATCGGCTGGTTTTTAGCCCCGTTTGGTGCCCGGGAGGCACCTGGGCCCACTCGAGCCCCCGTCCAAATATACCAACAAGTCCTATATCATAATACGGACTTGCTCGAGCCTTCGAAACACTTAAAACAACGCTAAAACTAAAAATCACACCCCAAAACCCCTAGAATTATAACTTAAGAACTTCAAGTTCTTGATTTCTATAACAATGCGCCGGACCGACCTATACTACTCGGAATGGCACCAAATTTTGCAGGCAAGTCATAAATGACATAAAGGAACTATTCCCGGTCTAGGAATTCTGTTCGGACCTCAATAACATAAAATTCCAAACCAAATTTTAAACTTAAGGGAATCCTTATTTCTATATTGGGCGTTGAAATGCTTCGGGGTCATCGAAAACCTGTTTCGAACATACGCCCAAGTCCGAAATCATCATACAAAGCTACTGGAGCTGTCAGAACTTGATTCCAAGGTTGTTTTCTCAAAATGTTGACCGGATTCAAACTTGGCCAAAAGGCCAACCTTAAGGAACCAAGTGTTCCTATAGCACTCTAAACACTTCCAAATCCCGAACCACCCGTCCCCGCAAGTCATAACTGACATGAAGCCACTATGGGAAGTCTCATTTAGGGGAAGGGGGTCCTAATACGCAAAACGACCGATCGGGTCGTTACACCCCTACAACTGAGTTAGTTCCAATGTGAGGGACTTTCCAGATGTGTTTCCAGCTGATATTCCAGGCATGTT
Organism: Nicotiana undulata; assembly: GCA_005239495.1. NCBI lineage: Eukaryota > Viridiplantae > Streptophyta > Magnoliopsida > Solanales > Solanaceae > Nicotiana > Nicotiana undulata. The sequence goes on along the minus strand of ML252812.1, from coordinate 49,201 downwards.
GCGCGATAGAGATATTGATTTCGGCATTGATTTGTTGCAAGGCACTCAACTCATCTCTATTCCTCTATATCGCATGGCTCCTCCTGAGTTGAAGGAATTGAAAGAGCAGTTACATGAGTTGCTTGATAAGGGCTTCATTCGGCCCAGTGTGTCACCTTGGGGTGCTCTAGTCTTATTCGCTAGCTGAATAAAGTTACAATGAAGAACAGTCATCCATTTCCTTATATTGATGACTTATTTGATCAGTTAAAGGTTTGCAGGGTGTTTTCCAAGATTGACTTACATTCAGGCTATATCCAGTTGAGGATTCAGGAGCCCGATATCCCGAAGACTGCTTTCAAGACTCGGTACGGTCAATACGAGTTACTTGTGATGTCTTTTGGGTTGACCAATGCCCCAAAAACATTTAAGCACAGTGTGATTCGACCCTATCTTGACTCATTTGTCATTGTTTTTATTAACGACATTCTGGTGTACTCCGAACTCGAGAGGATCATGAGCAGCACTTGAAGACTTTGCTTCAGACCTTGAGAGAAAAGAAGTTATATGAAAAAATTTCAAAGTGTGACTTTTGGCTAGACTCAATGGCATTCTTGGGTCATGTAGTATCGAGTGATGGGATCAAGGTGGATCCGAAAAAGGTGGAAGAAGTGCAGAGATAGCCTAGACCGTCCTCAGCTACGGAGATCCAGAGTTTCCTTGGTTTGGCAGGGTATTACCATCGATTTGTAGAGGATTTCTCGTCTATTGCAGCACCTATGACCAGGCTGACCCAGAAGGGTGCTCCGTTCAGGTGGACAGAGGAGTGTGAGGAGAGCTTTCAGAGGCTCAAGACAGCTTTGACTACAACCCCAGTATTGGTATTGCCTACAGGTTCGGGGTTTTTTACCATATATTATGATGCATCGCGGATTGGTCTTGGTGCGGTGTTGATGTATGACGGTAGGATGATTGCCTACGCGTCCAGACAACTGAAGGTGCATGAAAAAAACTATCCTATCCACGACCTTGAGTTAGCAGTTTTTGTTCATGCCTTGAAGATTTGGCAGCATTATACGATGTCCCTTGTGAGATATACGCCAATCATCGGATTTTGAAGCATCTATTCAAGAAAAAGGATCTTAACTTGCGTCAGTGAAGGTGGTTGGAGCTATTTAAGGACTATGATATCACCATTTTATACCATCCGTGGAAGGCCAATATGGTGGCCGATGCTTTGAGTCGCAGGGCATAGAGTTTGGAGAGTTTGGCATACCTACCAGCAGCAGAGAGGCCATTGGTGTTGGATGTTCAGGCCTTAGCCAACCAGTTTGTGAGATTGGATATTTTTTAGCCGAGTCGAGTATTGGCTTTTGTGGTCTCTCGGTCTTCTCTTTATGATCGTATCAGGAAGCGTCAGTATGATGACCCCTATCTGCTGGTCCTTAAGGACACGGTCCATTACCGTGATTCTATGGAGGTCACTATTGGGGATGATGGTGCATTGAGGATCCATAGCAGGCTATGTGTGCCCAATGTATATGGTTTGCATGAGTTAATTCTCTATGAGGCTCACATTTCACGGTAATCCATTCATTTGGGCGCTACGAAGATGTATAAGGACTTGAGGCAGCATTACTGGTGGAGGATAATGAAGAAGGACATAGTGGAGTTTGTAACTCGGTGTATAATTTGCCAGCAGGTGAAGTATGAGCATCAGCGGCCAGGTGGGTTGCTTCAGAAGTTAAATATTCCGGAGTGAAAATCGGAGAGGATCATTATGGATTTTGTTTTGGGCTTCCACTGACTCAGCAAAAGTTTGACGTAGTTTGGGTGATTGTGGATAGGCTGACCAAGTCAGCTCATTTCATTCCTGTGATGTCTACCTATCCTTCCGAGCAGCTGGCTTGAATTTATATCCGCGAGATCGTCATTCTTTATGGCATACCGCTATCTATCATCTCTGACTGGGGTACGCAATTTATATCACGATTCTGGAGGGTCGTATAGCATGAGTTGGGTACTCGAGTAGAGCTGAGCATAACATTTCACCCTCAGACGGACGGACAGTCCGAGCGCACTATTCAGATGTTAGAGGGTATGCTCCGTGCGTGTGTGATGAAGTTTTGAGGTTTGTGAGATCAGTTCTTTCCCCTTGCGGAGTTTTCCTACAACAACAGTTATCAGTCGAGCATCTAGATGGCACCATATGAGGCTTTGTATGGTAGGCGGTGTCGGTCTCCATAGGTTGGTTCGAGACGGGCGAGGCTAGATTATTGGGTACAGACTTTGTTCAGGATGCCCTGGATAAGGTAAAGGTGATTGAGGATCGACTTCGCACAGCCCAGTCTAGATAGAAGAGTTATGCGGATCAGAAGGTTTGCGATGTTGCATTCATGGTTGGAGAGCGGGTCTTGCTCCAGGTTTCGCCTATGAAGGGTGTTATGAGATTCAGAAAGAAAGGCAAGTTGAGCCTAAGGTTTATCGGCCCATTTGAGGTGTTGCGACGTGTATGAGAGGTTTCTTATGAGCTTGCCTTTCCTCTTAGTCTTGCAGGGGTTCATCCAGTATTCCATGTTTCTATGCTCCAGACGTATCACGACGATATGTCTCATGTGTTGGATTTCAGCTCAGTCCAGTTGGACAAGGACTAATCTTATGTTGACGAGTCGATGGCTATTTTGGACGAGCAGGTTCGAAAGTTGAGGTCAAAGAACACTGCTTCCCTGAAGGTTCAGTGGAGGGGTCACCCAATCGAATAGGTGACTTGGGAGAACGAGCATGATATGCGCAACCGTTATCCTCATATTTTCACTACTTCAGGTATGCCTCTATACTCATTCGAAGATGAACGCTTGTTTTAATAGGCGGAAGATGTAACGACCCGGACGATCATTTTGAGAGTTATAGCCCCAATCCCCTGTTTAGTGTTTCCCTGGTATCATTTTCTGCTCATGTGTCTTGCCGGGAGGTTGTTGTTGTAGTCTCGGAGTAATTTGGGACACTTAGTCCCTACAACGGAAGCTTAAGTCTTAGAATTACAACTGTAGTTGGAACGGTGTGAAGATGACTCTAGAATGGGGTTTTGTCGATTCTGTTAGATCCGTTGGGAGATTATGGACTTAGGAGCGTGTCCGGACTTTCCCCCGTATCTTTTTCTGCTCATGTGTCTTTCCGGGAGGTTGTTGTTGTAGTCTCTAAGTGATTTGGGACACTTAGTCCCTAAAACGGAAGCTTAAGTCTTAGGATTACAACTGTAGTTGGAACGGTGTGAAGATGACTCTAGAATGGGGTTTCGTCGATTCTGTTAGATCCGTTGGGTGATTCTGGACTTAGGAGCGCGTCCGGACTATGATTTGGAGGTATGTAGGTTATTTAGGCTTGAAATGGCGAAAGTCGAATTTTTTGGAGATTTTGGCCGGAAGTGGAGTTTTTTATATCTGGATCAGATTCCGATTCCGGAAGTTGGAGTAGGATAGTAATGTTGAATATGATTTGTGTGCAAAATTTGGGGTCAATCGGAGGTGGTCTGATAGGTTTCGGCATCGGATATAGAAATTTGAAGTTTCAAGTTCATTAAGTTTGGATTGGAGGGTGATTCGCGTTTTTGTTGTTGTTTGATGTATTTTGAGGGCTCGAATAAGTTCGTTGGTGTTTTAGAACTTGTTTTTATGTTTGGTTGAGGTCCAGGGGGGCTCGGGTGTGTTTCGAATGCTTAACGGATTGAAGTTTTGACTTGTGCAATTGCTGAAGTTTCCTGGTCTTCTGGTGTTTCTCACCTGTAGTGGGGAGACCGCAGGTGCGAAATCGTATGTGCGGAAAGAGGAGCTCAGGTGCGGTTTGGTCAAGCTTGTTCTGTGGGTGCAAGTGCGAGGTTGGCCCGCAGAAGCGGAGTCGCATTTGCGAAAGATGGAGCGTAGAAGTGGAAGGGGCCTAGATCTTGAGGATTGCACAAGCGGAAGATATCCAGAGGAGCGGGCGCGTAGGTGCGGCCCATTGATCGAAGATGAGGACCCAACCTCTTAGGTCATTTCCGCACCTGCGAGGGAAATCTACAGGTGCGGCATCGCAGGTGCGGCATCGCAGGTGCGACATAGCTGAGCCGAAAGAGCCAAGTTCGAGTGTTTGATTCCCATTTTCAATTTTGAGACTTTGAGAGCTCAGTGTGAAGCGATTGTTTGAAGGTTCTTCAGGGAAATTGTTGGGGTAAGTGATTCTAACTCGGATTGGACTATATTTAATGAATCTGTTACTATTTTCATCATCTAATTAGGGATTTGAGTTGGGAATTTAGGGGAAAATGGTAGAACCTTCCTAAACTAAAATTTTGAGTTTTGAAAGGCAATTTGAGGTCGGATTGGAGTAATTCTTGTATGATCGGACTCGTGAGTGAATGAGTGTTCATATTTTGTGACTTTTACCCGATTCCGAGAGGTTGGCCCGGGGAGGCTTTTTGGGCGATTTTCTAATTTCTTGCTTTAGCTTTGATTTCATTAATTAGATTAGCTTCTTTTAGTTATATATATGGTATATAATTGATTCTGGCTAGATTTGGGCCATTCGGAATCGGATATTTGTGGAAAAGGCATTGTTACCAATTGATTGAGCTTGGTTCGAGGTAAGTGGCTTGCCTAACTTTCTCTGGGGGAAATCCCCTTAAGATTTGGTACTGTTGTGATATGTGAGCGTCGTGTATGTGAGGTGACGATTACGTACATGTGTTATTTGTTATAAAACCCGATTTTACTGAGTATCAACCTGTTTTCCTTTTAAATTGAATTATACTATTTTACGTAGTAGTAACCTGTTTTCATTCTTAATTTTGTAACACCAACATGTGTAGTTATCCTGCTTAGTCTAATATCTCATGTCTACATGCTTTAACTGCTTATTTGAACTCTGTGCAACATGCCTAGTTGATTTTCTGCTTTTTCTTGTTCTTTATCAGTCTTAACTGTATAATTCTTGTTGCTAATTGTTGTATTTATCAGTTTGAGCGGTGTGTTTACTTTTGAGACTACGACGTGGTTCCTCGGGAGTTCTCCCTGCACATTTACTTTTGAGACTAAGAGGCGGTAACTCGGGAGTTCTCCCAGCATATTTATTTTAGGACTACGAGACGGTATCTCGGGAGATCCCCTATTGTTTATCCCTGTGTGTTGTACAGTTATTTCGCTGTGTTTTCCTTTTTTTAAATTTCAGTCTCTTATTATACTGTTATATTCTCATGCTTTATTTATTACATACCAGTGGGCCTGATCTGACCTCGTCACTACTCGACCAAGGTTAGGCTTGGCACTTACTAGGTACCATTGTGGTGTACTCATGCTACTCTTCTGCACATATTTTGTGGGCAGATCCAGGTGCTCGTTATCAGCCACATTACCAGTGATCAGAGACAGCTTTGGAGACTTCAAGGTATATTTGTCGCGTCCGCACACCTCAAAGTCCCCCTCTATTCTTCCACATGTCAAACACTTTCTGTATTTCTTTCTATTAGAGTCTAGTGTATAGGGATGCTATTTTCTTTCTGTAGCTTGTGACTTACGATGTTTCAGGTTTTGGGAAAAGTGTGTATTTCTGGCGTATTAGTTATTGTACATGCCGAGCGATATTGTTTACCGGTTATTCAACTATCTATTGCAGTTAGATGTTAGGTTTTATTTTCCTTATTGTTAATTCTGTGATTTGTTAGGTTTACCTAGTCGAAGAGACTAGGTGTCGTCCCGATGTATTTCGGATTTTTGGGTCGTGACATCTCCAAAGTTTTGTTTGAATATAATTTTAATTATTTTTCTTTTGTTATTCATCTAGTGTTATTTTTTTCTTGATATCAAAATTGACCAAAAAAATTTTGTTTGCTGATTGCGTATTTATTTATGTACTAAAAATTTGTAAGCCGTATTGAATTAATTCAAGATAGATCGAACCGAACCGAACGGAGATATTCTAAATATAGTGAATCAACCAAACATCACTCTTTTTCAATATCCTTGACTGGTGGTCGCTTGGCATTAAAATTTAAATTAAGCGGCACCCGCAGCCAGGAAATCTTGAATCCGCCCTTGGCCTCGTGAATTTACAATCAAGAAAACAAACATCATCTAATGGAAGGTAGCATCATAGGCTAATAAACAACTCAAAAAATTGAGTGAACAATAATGCTACGTTGGCAGCTACTCAAAGCCTAAACTTTAAACAGTCCAATCCATAATATTAAAATTACACTTGTATAGTTTTTAAATCTAGTGCGAAGATATTTTGAGCCCAATAGACACACATACAACTTTTTGAAAACTTGAAGTCATTGCTCACATTCAACTTGAAAATGATATAAGATTCATTTTTAATATATTTATAAAATTACAGGAAAGGCTTTGTTATTCACAAATTAATTATGCAATAATTAGATTCCAGAATATGAAATGTATAGTTCTTTTTCATATAACTTCAAATTGATCTCTTCTCTAATTTCGGATTGAAAGGCTTTGGTGCTTATGCTATTTGATTTTTACAATAATAATTTGAAACTCTTGTTGAAAGCATCTCCTTTGTTGGTTGGAGTAAAGACTACAGAGGCTCCTATACTTATTTAAAAATGTTAAGGCAATTGTGGATAATGAATTTTTATTGGATTGTTAGATCTCTTAATTATGAGTTTAATATATTAGGATTGTTGCAGAGGGGGGAGAGTGTGGAAGAAGAACTAAAAAAACAATTGGGTGAGGGGGGAGGGTGTGGAAGAAGAAATGAGAGGAGGGGCAAAAATGAGGTTGGGATGGTGAGGTGGCATGCCACGTGGCGTCCACCTCACCATAATATTAGGCCATGGTTGTGGATAATCCGATCGGTCATTTATAGTTTTACCCTTTATTTCAGTGTTCCGAAACCTCGAATAGCTTCGTTTAACCTTCCTCGATTTACGTGTGTAGTCTGTGTCCTTTTTCGAAAGTTTTTTATAAGAAAATTGATGAAAATGTGAAATCGTGCCTTAAAATTTATTTGAGTTGACTACGGTCAATATTTTGTGTAAACGGATCCGAATCAGTATTTTGACGGGCCCGACGAATACGTATCGTGATTTGGAACTTGAGCGTACGCCCTGAATCGAATTAAAAAGTCACTAACTTGAATTAACATAATTTGTTGAAAACAATAAGTTTAAAGGTTTAACGGACTTCTAAGTTTGATCGTGAATTGTCTTTGTGGCTACCGAATTCAGATTTCGGTTCAGGCACTTGGTATAAGTTCATTACAGTAATTGTGACATGTTTGCAAAATTTGGTACAAAACGGAGGTGCTTTGACGCGATTCAGAAGTCTGGTTGAAAAATTCATGTTCTTAAGTTTCATTAAAAATTTCATTCGTTTTGGTGTCTGATTCGAAGTTCTAGGTGTTATTTTGGTGTTTTGATTGTGCAAGCGAGTTTGTATGATGTTTTGGACTTGTGTGCATGTTTGGCTTAGAGTCCTGATGGTTACAATGAGTTTCGAATAGGCTACGAATGATTTGAACTTAGGAAATTTTCTGGGTTTTCGATTGGTTTGGAGGCGAATTTTAGAGGAAAGGCCTAGGTTGAGCTTTGATTTCCTTGACGAGCTAGGTAAGTGTTGGGTCTTATCTTGATTTGAGGGAATTAGGAACCCTTGAGCTATGTGATATATGAATTTCATGTGTAGTGGCGTATATGCGAAGTGATGAATGGATATACGCCGTCAAACGACATGTTTTCATGCCTTCCCACATTTCATTAATTATTTTATTCCTTGTCTTAATGGTTACATGCTTTAATTGCTTCCTATGCCTTAACTTGCTACTTGTCACTTATTTCTCTCGTATTAAAATGTTAGTTTCTTCCATGCTTCCATGATAAATTGCTAGTTGCCTCAATTGTCTTACTTGTACATTTTAACTGTCATGTATTTGTCTTGCCTTTTGCTTTGTATTAATTGTAGCATTCCTTGATTTGGTCAAGGTAGCTTTATGGCTTTGCTTTCATATTTATTTAATCGTAGAGATTCTTGTGATTTGTTAAATTGATTGCACTTATCGATTTTATTTATGGATCGGGTTGCACACCGCAATCGGTGAAATAAGGAAGGATTGATATTGATTATACGATGGGATCGGGTTGCACGACGCAACGAATTTTATATGGTTTCCTGATACGGTAAAATAAGGGAGGATTATGATATTGACTCTGATTATACAGTAGGAGTAGGTTGTGTCCGCAACAGATGTTATATGTTATTCTTGTTATTGATATGGTGAAATAAGGAAGGATTGTGTTTGTACGGTGGGATCGGGTTGCGTGCCGCAACAGATTGTGTATTTTGTATTCATTGTGTATTTGTATTGGTAAAAATAAGCTTCACGCGTGTACTAATTATGATGACTCAGCAATCTATGTGGAGCAATGAAGACATGATAATTGGACGAGACTTTATCAAGAGGTACGAGACAAAGAGGAACAGAACAGCATACCTACGAGGTAATCAGATTCGGGAATCTCAACCAGATTGAGGAGATGAAGAGACACAGTCAGAATGAATCAAGGCAGAATAGAGGGAAAATTTGGAGATCTTCAATTAATGAGCCAAACATTACACAATCTTCACGCAACAGTTACGATTAATCATTGTAACGTTACATTAATGTCGTTATTTAGCCATTAATGCTCAATCACTTAAAAGAGTAGACGTTATTGTTTGACCAAAGAATTAGATTCCTTGTCAAAGCTATTTTAAGAAGAACACGGGTTTCTGATAACCAAGGAATACGTTAATAATTGTAAGTAAATTTGTAAATAGAAAGCAGTAAGATGCGTAAAAAGTAAGTACATTGCAATAGCAGTTCTGTCACGACCCAAACCGATGAGCCGCGACGGGCACCCGGTGCCTTACTCAATCGAGTACCAATATAACGTATCTTTTCATGTCATACTATTATAGATAACCGAGCCGGAAGACTGCCGTGAGACAAGTAGAATATAACATGTGACACCAATTTATACATAAGACATACGAGCCTATAAGACCAAAATAACCATTTGTATACTGAACATAGGCCGACAAGGGCATACAATCTTTTACGTACATGACATCTGTCTACAAGCCTCTAAGAATACATAATTTTCGTAAAGGTCGGTACAAGGTCCCGCCATACAAAACGATACACATCTAAATTATACTAACCAAACAAGTAACTCCGAAGCAAATGGGCGCACCAACATCTTCCGCTGAGCTGATAGCCTACTTGGAGGGCTCTCTACCTGTCTATCGAGACTTGCGGGCATGAAACGCAGCGTCCCCAGGCAAAAGGGACGCCAGTACGAATAATGTACTGAGTATGTAAGGTACATAAATAAGTACATAACTGACATGGAAGAAATATAGAGTAAATGACTCAACCTGTAAGTCTAGAAAACTTTGTAAATCATGAAATACTTATAGTGTCATGCATATGCGTATGAATGTCATGTCGTGCATAGGTACATGTTTCATAACATCATCAGCCTCTGAGGGCATCCCATCATATCATCTCAGCCACTGTGGGCAAATCATAACGTATACCAGCTGATCAGGCGGTGGTGCGTATATAACGTCATAACCTTCCCATATCCCATATACATATACATACATACATATATACACGTATATAATTCCATATGGTCATAGGTCAATGTGCATATGTAAATGCATGAAATGCATATGAAATACGTTAATAAAATCTCTCGGTACGTCATAAGGCCATTATGACTCTGATTAATATCATGAAATAAATTTTACCAACTTTTATATTTCTGAGACCCATGAACAGATGATAGAATAATATGAAACATGTAAGAATAAGAATATACACATTTCTAGAATTTCTACGAATAGAGTATTTATGTAAGTTGTACATTTTCTCGTTTTGTTTTCATCGTATGAATCATGCCAAAAGAAAGAAGGGATGACCTTAACATACCTGAAGTAGAGAGAAATCCGTATAATATCCTTGAAAAGGATTGCACCAAATAAGGAAGAAATTCAAGTAAGACCGCATGAATCCAGCCTACGCTACTTAATAGATAAGCAAAATTTCCAACTTCTGAAAGGTTAAAGCCACATAACTGAGAGCTTAGAGCATTTAGTTGAGTGCAAAAGTATATTATATCATGGAAACCATGTTCCTAATTCCCTATACGTAGGTTCTTCAGAAAAGGATGTGAGGCCTTGAATAATCCTTTTCAACTTTGTAATGAAACCAACTTTGTATAAACTTATGAAACCAAACCTTGTAATGTCTAATACTTACACGTAAGTGTCTCTTTTCTTTAGATGTCCACTAAGCCAATATGACTAAGAGTCATAGGCATTAGTAGTGGCTTGCTGCCACGTGGGGGAGGGGGGGGAATTATTAATCTTTATTCACTTATTAGGTAATTTAGGTAATATTCTATGATCCGATAATTAATTAATTAGCCGTATAATTAAGAATTACCCTAACCTACTTAAAATACTACTCACTTTTAATGCACTTTATACATTTTACTATCACGGTCATGTGGTATCTTGTATGGTACTAGTCCATAAATACCGGGTATTATCGCTCGACCCGTATTTTATCCCAAATCGGCAACCTTCAACGAAACTCGTTTTCTTTAATTTGGGTACCCTTTATCCGTCATGATACTTACTTATCGCTTAATATAATTAGCATAACTATGTTCATCTCAATATAATCTTATCCCCGAGTCTACGTCAATTAACGGAAGACAAAAAATTTACGTACGAAATGCGGGATATAACATAACACCTCGTTTCCGAGCTTTCATCAATTTATTTGTGGTGCACTTTCACTTATAAAAATATGGGGTGTAAAAAGTTCGAACGTGTCCTTAGAAGTTATATTTTACTCCCTTTTATAGGGAATGTCTTAATATAACATCTACTCTTTTCAGATTGAGCATTAATAACTAATAATGGCATTAATGTAACGTTACAATGATCAATCGTAATTATTGGGTGAATATTGTGTAATGTTTGGCTCATTAATTGAAGATCCCGAATCTGCCTTGTATTTTGCCTTGATTCACTTTGAATGTGTCTCTTCATCTTGTCGATTAGGTTGAGATTCCCATAACTGATTACCCCGTGGGTATGTTATTTCGTTCCTTTTTATCTCGTACCTCTTCATAGAGTCCCGTCCAGTTTTCATGATTTCATTGCTCCACATAGATTGCTGAGTCATCATAATTGTTACACGTGTGAAGCTCATTTTTACCAATACAGATAGTCCCCCCACTTACCATTTATTTATCGACTAATATTTAGTAAGCGGATACTCATTTATGGCGGGAATATTTTGCCGCCGCTTCACTCGTACCATTGCATCCATCTCTGAATGTATGCATCGCTTGTCACTTCTATTTAATGTCAATGCCACGTGGCATTTTGGGGTTGGTTCTGCAATTACTCAGCGCCTTTTAGGGCTTTTTGCGGTTGCATCAGTCACGAAGTGAAAGCTTCAATTATGACTTTCACATCATTGTTTTTCCATTTTTTTTAACGGTTTCCTTCGAGTATAAATACCCCTTTTCCTTTATTCACTTTCACGAAAAACTTCCGACCTTCTTTCTTTATTTGTAAATTCTTCATTTTTCGTAAATATGTCTTCTTCAAACCAACAATCTAGGAAATTCATTAATGTAGATGAATTGACTCCCTCTTCTGCTCCAACACGGAGTAGGAGAGGCGGTAGGCTCAGGAGCTTAGGTTCTACCCCTTCCAGAGGTGCTTCTTCTTCTCATGTTACTCCCTCATCTTCTTCTAGGTCTTCTGTTTCTTTATATTCTTCAGGGGCTAGGGCTTCTAGATCTTTATCAAAGAGTAGAGGACATAGTGAACCGCTTCGCGAGCCGAGGGTCGATGAAATTATCCCTGCGGAGTTTTCTTTTGCCAAAGATAGTCAGGCCATGAGCGAACAGATTTCTTCAATATCTTCGCATGACACTGCTGAACTTTATCCTACCCAGATAACAGAGGGCTTGGTGTCTCTTGTACGCAAGGATTGTTTTTGGAAGCTTGATTTTCCTGTTATTTTTCCTAACGATAACTAAAGAATAACCTCTTACAAGACCGGGTATTCTTATGTTTATACTTATCCTTTAACATTAGGATTAAAGCCTCCCATCGACCCTGTTGTCATCGAGATTTTTCGATTCTTCAAAATTTGTCTGGCACAAGACGATCCTCTTGTTTGGCGAGTTGTCGCGTGCCTTAGGTATTTGGCCAATTTAGCTTCCTTACCCTTCACTTTTCATCATCTTATTCACCTCTATTCTCCGATGTTGTTCCGCTTAGGAGTGTTTACTCTCGCGGCTAGGAGTAAATGGGTGTTAGTTACTCCAAATGATAACAAAGACCGAGGGTGGTATGTCCGGTATGTTGTTGTCCCTACAGCATGTTTAGTAGGTGAAGAAAATCTCCCCTTCCCTGAGAAGTGGAATCTTGCACGTGAGTACAGTTTTGCTCACTTTTCTTTCCTTTGCTTCTGATGAATTATCAGTTCCGTGACTGTTTCTTTTTCCTTTGCAGCAACCATGGGAACCGTTGAGAATGTCTTCGGTTTCCGTGATTGGGTAGAAAACCTCTTGTTGATTTCTCTTTAAGAAGAACGTTCGTGTAAGTACCTCTCTGGGAGGTTTGGTTGGAAGGTTAAGACCTACGGTAAGTAAAAAAAATTCTTACTTCTTCGCTTTTTGAGCTTTATCTGATCCCTTTCATTTGTTAGGGTTTCCCGCTCGTGGTATTTCTGCTGCAGCTGTGTCCGCTTCAAGGTTGTCCCTGGAAAAGGCCCAGGAGATCATTGTTGGTTCCTCCTCGTCGAAGAGGAAAGCAAGTGGGTCCAGGACTTTATAGGAGGAAGAGGAAGAGGAGGGTTCCCTGGTCCACAGGTCACGTATGAGGAGGGTGGTCTCAGACGACGAGTCTGCACCCGTTGTTGATCCTCCCGTACCTGACTCCGAACTTTCTACCCCCGAGAATGCAACTCCCTCTCCTGTTCATGAATCCATTGATCTCCTGTTCCGTGAAGGTTTTGGTACCATTTCTGATGAAGCCCCTCTTGTTGTGTTCTCTCCTCCTGCTCCCAAAGAACTTCCTTCAGTTGCTCCCGTTGTTGTTTCTGCTCCCATGGATGTTCCTGCTCCCGCTGTTGTTTCTGTTTCCATTGTTGTTCCTGCTCCCGCTGCTGTTTCTGTTTCTCAGCCTACTTTGCCCGGGGCTCCTTTATCCGCCCCTGCTTCCGTGCCTTCTGCTTTGGAAGTAGGATCTTCCAGCAGGGGGAAGACGAGGCAAGTTATAATAGAAGTACCAGCACCAGGCAGCCTCTTGAAAAAGTCAGGCCAGGATGATGTATGGTTAAAACCATTGATAGGCCCGACTGAAAAGTATAAGCTAGAAAGCCATGGTACCCTGACTTTGATGAACGAAATTGTGCACTCGTCCTTAAAGGTAAAACTTGCTTCTCGTATATGCTTATATATGCTCTTACCATATCTAATTTTATCTTTTTATGTAGATCAATGCAAAGAGTTAATGAAGAGGGTCGTTCAAATGGAGCAAGCAGCAAAGGATTTCCAAACCGAGGCTATCAATTGGAAAGAGCAGTACGAGAGTTTACAGCTTGACATGGAGGAAATGGAGGAGGAAAAGTGTACCTTGGAGCAGCGAGTTAGACTTGTTGTCAAGAACTGGCCGTTGAGAAGGCGTCTTCGAACCATGCAGGTAAGGACAAAAGTGTCCTAGAGTCTTCATTTGCAGAGCAGCTTTCCGTGCCACAGAAGAGATTAGGATCCTGAAGGCCTTATTGGACCAGAAGGGGGTGTACTCTAGTGAACTTGTACAATTGCTCACCCAAACCCTGGAGGACCTCCGTAACACTTCAGAAAAGGTCTGATTTCTGGAAAGATCCTTCACTCCTTTACAAGCCTCTCACGATTTTTTCGTGGCTGAAAGAGATGAGTTAAGAGCTGAAGTTGAACAGTGGGAGAAGGATTATGAAGCTCTTGAAGACAAAGTAGTTGTCGATGTTAGCTGGGCTTATCTAAATGCCCGTCTGGACACATTGACGGAAATGGACCAAGAGGGTTTTGACTTGGAAGCCAAAATTGCTAAAACTAGAGAGACAATTGAGAAGTCTCAGCAAAGTCAGAATCTCTCTTCACCTGAGGTTGAGGTCCCTGCTGCTCATGTTTCCCCATCTCAAGATGCTCCTCCTGCCAGTGAAGACAACCCCCCATCTAGAAAAGCTTAAAGAACTTGGTTCTTCTTTTATTTTATTTGTATAGATTGGTGGTTACCCCAGTCCCATCGGGGGTAAAGTTGGATCCTTTGTAAGTCCCCAACTGATAACTTAGGGGAAATCAATGTATAAATTAAATCGGCTTTGACTAAGTTAACACTTAGTTTATTTTGCCGTAATATATCAATATTAGCATGACTTTAGCTTTTCTTCGAGTTTTTGTTTTACTCTTAAGTCTTTGCATGCTTTATTTTTTAGGTGTTTGGTTTACCTCTGAGTTTTTGACTTTGCATTAAAAAAAATGCTTAGATTATTCCTACCTTTTCGTAATAGGTACGGTTTATAAAATATGGCCCTTTTTTTTATCGACACTTAATGAAGAAGACGTCTCAACTTCATAATGGTGTAAATATACAAAAGAGAGATAGGAATTTCACATGTTTTTCTTTAATAATGTTTTGAAGAAAGTTTTTGCCTTGTTTCGAACTCTCATAACATTTCACATATGTTTGTGTATCGTCTATAACTCGTTTTGTAACTGTTTTTCTTTCAACAGATTTGATATGAACTTGTACTCGTAACTGTTTTTCTTTTGCAACAGTTTTTTCGAATTAGTACAAGGTAATAACTGCTTTCGTTTATAATAGTTTTTAAATATAAGGGTATGAATTATTACCCATAACTATTTTTATTGATAACAGTTTTTAAATGAATACAAGGGTAATGCTTTTTCATCCGTAATTGTTTTCATTCATAACAGTTTTCTGAATAGATACAAGGATAATGATCTTTCGTCCGTAACTGTTTTCATTTACAATAGTTTTCTGAATAAGTACAAGGATAATGATCTTTCATCCATAATTGTTTTCATTTACAACAGTTTTTGAGTAAATACAAAGATGTGCATTTTTACCCGTAACTAATATTCTACCTTTAACCTGAACATTCGTTTACATTTACGAATATGTTTTTGGAAACATTCGTTTACATTTACGAATATGGTTTTCGAAGGTTTTGAGTCTGGCTTTGTGTTTATAGCCTACGGCTCTTTGATTTTGCTCATAGTACTTGACTTGTTGGAAAGATGGATCTTCAGGATCGAGCTTTGACTTTTTGATAGTCTTCTTTGCTTTTTCTTTGCCTTCTATACTGTATAGTCCCCCAAGTGTTTGAGCTTTGAAGAATGAAATCTCGAGGACTTGACTACTACTTCCTTATGGTCCTTTTCTTGAAAAGGAAAAATATACGGGACTCAAAGGTATATAGTTTTAGATAATGACTGCTTAACCCTTAAAAACGTCCATCAGAAAGTTGTAACCCTAGATCGGGAATTCAGTTACTTCCTCGTGTCTGTGCAAGTCTAATATCATCATCTGGTGATGGGTTAGCTTTTTGCCTATAATCTAAAATAGTTAGTATAATTGTAACTGTACAAAAGTAAAAGCGAACGTAATGATACCTGACCGGGGATATTCCTTTTACTCAGAAGTAGTACTTCTTCAAATGAAAAATATTCCAACTGGTTGGCAAGATACTACTGTCCATAGCCTCTAGCTCATAAGCGCATTTTCCGACGATGCCACGGACTTTGTAAGGTCCCTCCCAATTTGGATTTAGATTTCTTGCACCAGCTTCCTTCGTTGATTGGAAGACTTTTTTGACAATGAAGTCCCCAATTTTGAAATATCTGAGGCGAGCTTTTCTGTTGTAATATCGCTTTATAAGTTGTTTTTGGGTTGCCATACGTATTAGTGCAGCTTCTCTTCTTTGCTCGAGCAAATCCAGATTTGTCCTAAATTCATTGTTGTTTGTTTCTTCCGTTACTGTTGTGAATCTTGTGCTTGGTTCACCAATTTCCACCGGTATTAAAGCTTCTGAACCGTAAACAATCGCAAATGGAGTCTCTCCCATATCTGTTTTTGCAGTAGTTCTGTAAGCCCATAATACTGTCGGTAGCTCATCGGTCCAGTTTCCCTTGGCTTTTTCCAACTGTTTCTTTAAGTTGTTGACGATGACTTTGTTTTTTGACTCGGCTTGCCCATTAGCCACGGGGTGATATGGAGATGAAGTAATTCGCTTGATTTTCCATCTTTCGAAAAATTCTGTGATTTGTGAGCCTATGAATTGCGGGCCATTGTCACACACGATCTCCTTTGGTATTCCAAAGCGGCATATTATGTGTCGCCATATGAAACTTTTCACTTCTTTTCTCGCACCTGTTTAAAAGCGTCTGCCTCCACCCATTTTGTGAAATAATCAGTTAATACGAGTATGAATCGTACCTTTCCTTTAGTGGGGGGAAGAGGTCCCACTATATCCATACCCCATATCATGAATGGACATGGTGAAACCACTGGGTGGAGTAACTCTGCTGGCCGATGCATATTGTTAGCATACCGTTGACATTTGTCGCATTTAGCTACGAAATTTTCAGCCTCTTCTTCTATTTTAGGCCAATAGTACCCTGTTATGATTAGGGTTTTAGCTAAGGATCTCGCTCCTGCGTGGTTTCCACAATGTCCCTCGTGTACTTCCTTCATCACGTACTCCGTTTGATTGGGTCCAAGGCACTTTTCTAGGGGACCTCCAAACATTTTGCGGTATAAATTATCACGAACTAGGCAGTACCGTGTAGCTTTCCGACGAAGTGCTTGAGCTGCTTTTTTATCTTCTGGTACGGTACCATTCTACAAAAAGTTTACAATTTTGTTTCTCCAATCCCAGGTTAAGTTGTTAAATGTTACCTCATTTTTGTCCTGGTCGATTGCTGAATGGAATAATTATACCACAATCGCATTGTCTTTATTTGTTACGTCAGTAACTGCTGCGAGGTTAGCTAATGCATCCGCTTCTGCATTTCTCTCTGGGTATTTGCATAACCTTCCATGACTGGAATTGCCTTTCCAAGTCTCGTACCTTTTCGAGATATTGTTGCATCCAAGCCTCTCTGGCGGTATAAGTCCCATGCATCTGGTTTACCACTAGTTGAGAGTCACTTTTGATCACGATCTGCTCAATTGAGAGTTTTCGTTCCAGTTCAATCCCTGCAATGACAGCTTCGTACTCTGCTTCATTGTTAGTTATGGGATAAAATTTAATGGCTTGTCGTATCTTTTCACCCGTAGGTGATATTAAAACAATACCCAAGTCGGCTCCTTTTACATTAGAAGAGCCGTCAGTAAATAGAGTCCATATTTATGGATTAGCCTCGTTAAAGAGTTGCAACTCTCTTTCCACTTCAAGGATTATGCTAGTATTAAAATCAGCGATGAAATCAGCTAAAATTTGAGACTTTATTGCAGTCCTAGGCTGATATGTTATGTCATGTTAGCTTAATTCTATTGTTCACTTAGCTAATCTCTATGATAATTCTTGTTTATGCAAAATATTTCTCAATGGGTATGAGGTTACAACAGTGATTGGATGACATTGAAAATATGGTCTTAACTTTCT
This sequence comes from Nicotiana undulata, assembly GCA_005239495.1. Classification (NCBI taxonomy): domain Eukaryota; kingdom Viridiplantae; phylum Streptophyta; class Magnoliopsida; order Solanales; family Solanaceae; genus Nicotiana; species Nicotiana undulata. The sequence continues at coordinate 31,480 of ML252812.1, read as the reverse complement.
AGCTGCCATGATTAGAGTTAAGGCTAATTTTGCTAGATGAGGATATCTAGTTTCTGCATCTAATAAGGACTTGCTTACATAATAAATTGGATATTGCTTACCTTTGTCTTCTCTTACCAGTAGTGCACTTACGGCAATTTCTGCAACGGCAAGGTAGACATACATATTTCCCCCCTCTTTTGGCTTAGACAACAACGGGGGTTTTGATAGATAAGCCTTTAGATTTTTTAGAGCCTGTTGGCATTCTTCAGTCCATTCGAACTGATTCTGCTTTTTTAGAACTGAAAAGAATTTAAAACTCTTCTCCGAAGACCTAGAGATAAATCTTCCTAAAACTGCAATTCTTCCTGTTAGTCTTTGAACTTCTTTTTTGCTCGTAAGTATGTTGGGTATTTCATCAATAAATATAATTTGAGAAGAATTTACTTCTATTTCCTCTATTTGATCCAAGGAATCCCAAAAACTTACCTGATTCTACGCCAAAGGCGCATTTTTCTGGATTCAGTTTCATATTATACTTGCGTAGGATTTCGAAGGAAATTGAAATATTCTGGAAATGATCTTCATACCTCCATTGTTTTCCCCAGATGTTCCTGGAACATCTTAGTCACCAGCCTTTGATATGTGGCTCCAGCATTTTTCAGGCCAAAAGGCATGACTTTATAACAATAAGTGCCTCTGTGTGTAATAAAGGAAGTTTTTTCCTCGTATGAGGGATCCATTTTTATCTGATTATAACCAGAGTACGCATCTAGAAAGCTTAACAATTCATGACCTGCGGTGGCATCAATCATTTGATCTATGTGCGGTAACGAAAATGAGTCTTTAGGGCATGCTTTACTTAAATTTGTGTAATCTACGCATACTCTTCATTTACCATTCTTTTTGGGCACCACTACAGTATTGGCTAACCAATTGGGATATTTTACCTCACGTATTGAACCAATTTTCAAAAGTTTATGTACCTCTTCGTCGATCACTTGGTTCTTGAATGGTCCTTGCTTTCTTTTCTTTTGCTTGACAGGCATGAAGTATGGATCTTCATTTAGTTTATGAGTCATCACTTCTGGAGGAATACATGTCATGTATGAATGGGACCATGCAAAGCAATCTGCGTTAGCCTTTAAATATTCAATTAACTTACCTCTTCTGTTGGGGCTTAGCCTCGTGCCTATGTGAACTTTTTGTTCGGGCTTCTACTTGAACTTTGGAACAGCTTCGAGCTCCTCTGTAGTTGTTTTGATATGCTCGTCCTCTTCTGGTTCCTGAATGACAACAGGTCTGGAATCCATGTCCGTATGTTTTGAGACTTCTTTTGTGGTGACTTGGTTCACCTTCTCGTGGTTATCTTCTTCCGTACATGTTTGGATAATAGTTTTTTCCGTACCCGTTTGGACGATTTCCTCGTCTTTTGATTCTTCCGCTTCTTCTTTTTTGTTAGAGTGTACTACGAAATTTATATTCCTTGAGGTTGGTTGATCGCCCCGAATCTGTTGAATTCCCCATTTGGAAGGGAATTTAATTACCTGATGTAAGGTAGATGGTATTGCTTTCATATCATGGATCCATGGTCTCCCCATGATTACGTCGTAGGCCATATCAGTATTAATTACTTGGAATTCAGTATTTTTGATTACTCCTTCTGCATAGGTGCTAAGCTCAATTTCCCCTTTTGTTACAACCGTATAGTTGTCAAACCCAGATAAGGCTCGTGCTTTTGGGATTACTTGATCCTCCATTAGCATTTCTTCCACAACTCTCGACAAAATGATGTTGACTGAGCTACCTGGATCAATCAACACTCTTTTTACATTAGTGTCATGTATAAGTAGGTATATTACTAGTGCGTCGTTGTGTAGAAGCATTAATCTGTTGATATTTGCATCATCGAATTATATATTGTCTGCTTTCACGTCTTCACGAATTCGCTTCCCGTATGTAATTGTGAATTTTGTTGTTCTCTTGCAGATTACTTTGTTCACCTCCTCTCCTCCATGTATCACGTTCACTGTTCGCTTTGAAGATGGTGGTTTTGGGGGATCCTGCATGTTCTTCATATATGCATGTTTACCTTTTTCATTAAATAGTTCTGTTAGATAGCCCTATCTTAATAATTGTTCTACCTCACCTTGCAATAATCTGCAATTTGATGTTCTATGTCCATGATCGTTATGGAATTCGCACCAGAAGTCTGGATTCCTTTTATTCTGGTTCGACCTCATTTCTTTGGGCCATCGAACCTTATAGCCCATATTTCTCCGTATTGTAATTAATTCAGAAGTACTTGCATTGAAGTTGTGGTCTCCAATTCTTGTATTACCTCTATTTCGTTCATCCCGATCCTTTCTGGATCTTGATGAGGATGAGCTCGTATCTCTATTTGATGGTCTGTATTCTGACCGAGTGTTTTCAAACCTGGGACGATTTTCTCCCGATGGTCCCATATAAGGGCCGTACATGTTCTTACCTGTTCTCCTTTCTGGTGTGGAGCATCTAGAACTGGTTCGATCTTCAGCTTTTGACTGAGCAATGGTGTTTTCTTCTATTCGTAGCTTAGTGTTGTACCTGTTATAGACATTGTTCCACGTCGTGGCTGGGAATTCTCTCAAGTTTTCCTTGAGTCTTTGCGTGGCTTCTGAGCTTTTGTCATTTAAATTGCTTGCAAATGCCATGGCTTCCCAATTGTCATGTACCCTCAGTAGCAGCATTCTCTCTCGTTGAAACCTGTCTACAAATTCACGAAGCAACTCCGTGTCTCCTTGTTTTATTTTGAATATGTATTCCATTATTTTTTTGACTTTTTGCGCACCAGAATGCGCTTTTATAAAAGAATCTGCAAGCTTAGCAAAAGAGTCAATAGAATTTTCAGGTAGAAGAGAATACCATGTTAGCGCTCCTTTGGTGAGTGTCTCTCCGAACTTCTTGACTAGTACTGACTCAATTTCTTGTTTAGTCAGGTCGTTGCCTTTTACTCCGGTGGTAAAAGCAGTTACGTGATCACGTGGATATGTTGTCCCGTCGTACTTGGGAATATCAGGCATTTTGAATTTTTTGGGAATAGGCAAGGGTGCTGCACTTGGCTTCCAAGGTTGTTGAGAATATCTATCAACATCAATGCCTTTGATGACAGGTGGTACTCCAGGAATTTGCTCTATTCGATCGTTTTGTTCTTTCACCTGTTTCTGCAAAGTTAGTAATAAAGATTGTAACTCTGGATTATTGGACATACCTGGTCTTTCTTCGAGTGACTCATTTGGAGTATCTCTACTTCCTGAGTTCGCCAATCCAGATTGTGGATTTTCCGCAGTTGCGGTGTTGTTATGAGGAGGTGTGGGTGATGCAACCGGTAATCCCCTCACGAAAGCTTGCAAGGCTTGAGTCACATATTCACTAACCATTTGTTTCAAAGTAACTTGTTCTCCTGCTTGTTCATTTTCATTGAGATTATTGTTTTGAGTCGCGGATCTTTCTGGGGAATGTTCCCTTGATCCTCGTGGGGATTATGAGGTCGATGGAACTGGGGTTCCAACCCTCTGTTGGTTGTTGTCGTTGGCGTTTGACATAATTCACATAATATTATTTGGGAAAAAATAGAGATTATCAGTTTCCCGGTAATGGAACCAATTTGTTTAACCAAAGAATTAGATTCTTTGCCAAAGCTATTTTAAGAAGAACACTGGTTTCTGATAACCAAGGAATACGTTAATAATTATAAGTAAATTTGTAAATAGAAAGCAATAAGATGCATAAAAAGTAAGTATATTGCAATAGGAGTTCGAACGTGTCCTTACAAGTTATATTTTACTCCCTTTTATAGGAAATTTCTTAATATAACGTCTACTATTTTCAGTGATTGAGCATTAATGACTAATAATGGAACTAATGTAACGTTACAATGATCAATCGTAACTTTTGCGTGAATATTGTGTAACGTTTGGCTCATTAATTGAAGATCCCGAATCTGCCCTGTATTTCGGCTTGATTCACTTTGACCGTGTCTCTTCATCTTGTCGATTAGGTTGAGATTCCCGTAACTGATTACCCCGTGGGTATGTTGTTCCGATCCTTTTTATCTCGTACATCTTCATAGAGTCCCGTCCAGTTGTCATGATTTCATTGCTCCACATAGATTGCTGAGTCATCATAATTGTTACACGTGTGAAGCTCATTTTTACCAATATAGTTATATTAAGAAATTCCCTATAAAAGGGAGTAAAATATAACTTGTAAGGACACATTCGAACTAGTATTGAAATATACTTACTTTTACGCATCATTACTGCCTTTTTACAAATCTATTTACAATTATTTCCATATTCTTTTGGTTATCAGAAACCTGTGTTCTTCTTAAAATATCTTTGGCCGAGAATCTAATTCTTTGGTTAAGCAAATTGGTTCCGTTACCGAGAAATATGATAATCTCTGTTTTTTCTATAAAACATTCTGTGAATCATGTTGAACGCCAACGACAACAACCAACAGAGAGTTGGAACTCTAGTTCCATCACCTTCAGGATCCCCACGAGGCTCAAGGGAACCATCCCCAAAGAGATCTACGACTCAAAACAATAATCACAATGGAAATGAAAAAATAGGAGAACAAGATCCTGTAAAACAAATGGTTAGTGAATATGCGACTCAAGCCTTACAAGCTTTCATGAGGGGACTACCAGCTACGTCACCTACACCTCCTCCTAACAACACTGCAACTGTGGAAAATCCACAATCCGGACTAGCAAACTCAGGAAGTAGAGGCACTCCAAATGAGTCCCTCGAAGCAAAACCAGGTATGTCTAGTAATCCAGAATTACAATATTTATTATTAACCTTGCAGAAACAGGTGAAGGAACAAAACGACCGAATCGAGCAAATTCCTCGAGTACCACCTGTCATCAAAGGCATTGACGTTGATAGATATTCTCAACAACCTTGGAAGCCAAGTGCAGCACTGTTGCCTATTCCCAAGAAATTCAAAATGCATGATATTCCCAAGTACGATGGGACGACCGATCCACGCGATCATGTAATTGCTTTTACTATAGGAGTAAAAGGCAACGATCTGACTAAACAAGAAATTGAATCAGCTCTGGTCAAGAAGTTCGAAGAGACACTCATCAAAGGAGCACTAACATGGTATTCTCTTCTACCCAAAAATTTTATTGACTCTTTTGCTGAGCTTGCAGATTCTTTTATAAAAGCACATTCCGGTGGGAAAAAAGTCGAAAAAGGAATGGAAGACATATTCAAAATAGAACAAGGAGACGTGGAGCTGCTCCGTGAGTTTGTAGACAGGTTTCAAAGAGAAAGAATGTTGCTACCAAGGGTACCTGACAATTGGGCAGCAATGGCGTTTGCAAGAAATTTAAATGACAGAAGCTCAAAAGCCACAAGAAGACTCAAGGAAAGCTTGAGAGAATTCCCAGCCACGACATGAAACGATGTCTATAACAAGTACAACACCAAGCTACGAATAGAAGAAGACACCATTGCTCAATCAAAAGCTGAAGATCGAACCAGTTCTAGACGCTTTGAACTAGAAAGCAGAACAGGTACAATCCATATATGGGACCTTCGGGACAAGAAACTCGTTCCAAGTTTGAAAACACATTGTCAAAAAATAGATCGTCAAATAGAGATACGAGCTCTTCCTCATCAAGATCCAGAAAGGATCGAGATGAACGAAATAGAGGTAATACAAGAATTGGAGACTACAACTTCAATATAAGTACTTCTGAATTAATTACAGTACTGAGAAACATGGGCGATAAAGTTCGATGGCCCAAGGAAATGAGATCGAATCCAAACAGAAGGAATCCAGACTTCTGGTGTGAATTCCATAACGATCATGGACACAGAACATCAGATTGCAGGTTATTGCAAGGTGAGGTAAAACAATTATTAAGACATGGCTATCTAATAGAATTGTTTAGTGAAAAAGGTAAACAGGCATATATGAAGAACAGGAAAGAGCCCCCAAAACAACCATCTCCAAAGAGAACAGTGAATGTGATACACGAAGGAGAGGAGGTGAACGGAGTAATCTGCAAAAGAACAACAAAATTCACAATTACACACGGGAAGCAGACTCGTGAAGCCATGGAAGCAGACAACATATCATTCGACGACGCAGGTGTCAACGGATTGATGCTTCCCCATAACGACGCACTGGTAATATCCTTACTGATACATGACACTAACGTAAAAAGAGTGTTGATTGATCCAGGTATCTCAGACAATATCATTTTGTCGAGAGTTGTGGAAGAAATGCTAATGGAGGATCAAGTAATCCCAAAAGTACGAGCCTTATCTGGGTTTAACAACTCAAAGGTCATAACAAAAGGAGAAATTGAGCTTAGTACCTATGCAGAAGGATTAATCAAAAATACGAAGTTCCAAGTCATTGATACCGATATGGCTTACAACGTAATCATGGGGAGACCATGGATCCATGATATGGAAGCAATACCATATACTTTACATCAGGTAATTAAATTCCCTTCCAAATGGGGAATTCAACAGATTCGGGGCGATCAACAAACCTCAAGGAATATAAATTTCGTAGTACACTCTAACAAAAAAGAAGAAGCGGAAGAATCAAAAGACGAGGAAATCATCCAAACAGGTACGGAAGAAGATAGCCACGAGAATGTGAACCAGATCACCACAGAGGCAACATCAAAACATACGGGCATGGATTCCAAACCCGATGTCATTCAGGAGCCAGAAGAAGACGAACATATTAAAACAACTACTAAGAAGTTCGAAGCTATCTCACTATTCGAGAAGGATCCTGAGCAAAAAGTTCATATAGGCATGAGGCTAAGCCCCGCGAGAAGAGGTAAGTTAATTGAATATCTAAAAGCTAACTCAGATTGTTTCGCTTGGTCCCATTCAGATATGACATGTATACCTATAGAAGTGATGACTCATAAACAAAATGAGGATCTATCCTTCGTACCTGTCAAACAAAAGAAAAGAAAGCAAGGACCATTCAAGAACCAAGTGATCGATGAAGAGGTACAAAAGCTCTTAAAAATTGGTTCAATACGCGAGGTAAAATATCCTAATTGGTTAGCTAATACGGTAGTGGTACCCAAAAAGAATGGTAAAATGGAGAGTATGCGTAGCTTATACAGACATGCCCTAAAGACTCATTTTCATTGCCGCACATAGACCAAATGATTGATGCCACTACAGGTCATGAATTTTTAAGCTTTCTAGATGCGTATTCTGGTTATAATCAGATAAAAATGGATCCCTCAGACGAGGAAATAACATCCTTTATTACAAACAGGGGGACTTATTGTTACAAAGTCATGTCGTTTGGCCTGAAAAATGCTGGAGCCAAATATCAAAGGCTAGTGACCAAGATGTTCCAGGAACATCTGGGGAAAACAATGGAAGTATACATTGATGACATGTTGGTGAAATCAACACAAGCGGAAGATTATTTCCAGCATCTTTCAATCACCTTCGAAATACTGCGCAGGTATAACATGAAACTAAATCCTGAAAAATGCGCCTTTGGCGTTGAATCGGGTAAGTTTTTGGGTTTCCTTGTATCAAATAGGGGTATAGAAGTAAACTCTGCTCAGATTAAAGCTATTGATGAAATACCCGATATACTTACGAGCAAAAAAGAAGTTCAAAGACTAACAGGAAGAATTGCAGCCTTAGGAAGATTTATCTCCAGGTCTCGGAGAAGAGTTTTAAATTCTTTTCAGTTCTAAAAAAGAAGAATCAGTTCGAATGTACTGAGGAATGCCAACAGGCTCTCGAGGATCTGAATACCTATCTAACAATACCCCTGCTGCTGTCTAAACCAAAAGAGGGGGAAAGGTTGTATGTCTATCTTGCCGTTGCAGAAATTGTCGTAAGTGCAGTACTGGTAAGAGAAGACAAAGGTAAACAATCTCTAATTTATTATGAAAGAAAGTCTTTATTAAATGCTGAAACTAGATATCCTCATCTAGAAAAATTAGCCTTATCTCTAATTATGGCAGCTAGAAAGTTAAGACCATACTTTCAACATCACCCAATTACTGTTGTGACCTCATATCCACTGAGAAATATTTTGCATAAACAAGAGTTATCAGGAAGATTAGCTAAGTGGGAAATAGAATTAAGCGAACATGACATAATATATCAGCCTAGGCTTACAATAAAGTCTTAAATTCTAGCTAATTTCGTCATTGATTCTAATACTAGCATAATCCCTTAAGTGGAAAAAGAATTACAAATCCTCAACGGAGATAATCCAAAAATATGGACTCTATTTACTGACGGCTCTTCTAATGTAAAAGGAGTCGGCTTGGGAATTGTTTTAATATCACCTACGGGTGAAAAGATACGACAATCCATTAAATGTTATCCCATAACTAACAATGAAGCAGAGTATGAAGTTGTCATTGCAGGGCTTGAACTGGCACGAGAACTCTCAATCGAGCAGATCGTGATCAAAAGTGACTCTCAACTAGTGGTAAACCAGATGCATGGGACTTATACTGCCAGAGAAGCTCGGATGCAACAATATCTAGAAAAGGTACGAGACCTGGAAAAGCAATTCCAGTCATGGAAGGTTACGAAAATACCCAGGGAGGAAAATGCAGAAGCGGATGCATTAGCTAACCTCGCAGTAGTTACCGACGTAACAAATAAAGACAATGCGATTGTGATACACTTATTCCATTCAGCAATCGACCAGGACAAAAATAAGGTAACATTTAACAACATAACCTAGGATTGAAACGAAATTGTAAACTTTTTGCAGAATGGTACCGTACCAGAAGATAAAAAAGCAGCTCAAGCACTTCGCTGGAGGGCTACACGGTACTTCCAAGTTCGTGATAATTTATACCACAAAATGTTTGGAGGTCCCCTAGCAAAGTGCCTTGGACCCAATCAAACGGAGTACAAGATGAAGGAAGTACACGAGGTACATTGTGGAAACCATGCAGGAGCGAGATCCTTAGTCAAAACCCTAATCATATCAGGGTACTATTGGCCTAAAATGGAAGAAGAGGCTAAAAATTTCGTAGCTAAATGCGACAAATGTCAACGGTATGCTAACAATATGCATCGACCAGCAGAGTTACTCCACCCAGTGGTTTCACCATGGCCATTCATGAAATGGGGTATGGATATAGTGGGACCTCTTCTCCCAGCTAAAGGAAAGGTATGGTTCTTACTCGTATTAACTGATTATTTCACAAAATGGGTGGAGGCAGACGCTTTTAAACAAGTGCGAGAAAAGAAGTGAAAAGTTTCATATAGCGACACATAATATGCCGCTTTGGAATACTAAAGGAGATCGTGTGTGACAATGGCCCGCAATTCATAGGCTTACAAATCACAAAATTTTTCGAAAGCTGGCAAATCAAGCGAATCACTTCATCTCCATATCACCCTGTGGCTAATGGGCAAGCCGAGTCAACAAACAAATTCATCGTCAACAACTTAAAGAAACAGTTGGAAAAAGCCAAGGGAAATTGGCCTGACGAGCTACCAACAGTATTATGGGCCTACAGAACTACTGCAAAAATAGCCACGGGAGAAACTCCATTCGCGCTCATTTATGGTACAGAAGCTTTAATACCGGTGGAAATCGGTGAACCAAGCACGAGGTTCATAATAGCAACGGAAGAAACAAACAACGACGATTTGAAAACAAATCTGGATTTGCTCGAGCAAAGGAGGGAAGTCGCACTTATACGTATGGCAGCCCAAAAAAAAATTATAGAGCGATATTACAATAGAAAAGATCACCTCAGATATTTCAGAATTGGGGACTTCGTTCTTAAAAAAGTCTTCCAATCGACGAAGGAAGCTGGTGCAGGAAAGATAAATCCAAATTGGGAAGAACCTTACCAAATCCGTGGCATTGCTGGAAAAGGCGCTTATGAGCTAGAAACTATGGACGGCAGAATCTTACCAACCAGTTGGAATGTTGTTCATTTGAAGAAGTATTACTTCTTAGTAAAAGGAATACCCCCGGTCAGATATCATTACGTTCGATTTTACTTTTGTACAGTTAAAATTATACTAACCGTTTTAGATGATAGGCAAAAAGCTAACCCATCACCAGATGATGATATTAGACCTGCATAGACACGAGGAAATAACTGAATTCCCGGTCTAGGGTTACACCTTTCTAATGGACGTTTTTAAGGGTTAAGCAGTCATCATCTAAACTGTATACCTTCGAGTCTCGTATGTTTTTCCTTTTCAGGAAAAGGACCACAAGGAAGGAATAGTCAAGTGCTCAAGATTTCATTCTTCAAAGCTCAAACACTTGGGGGACTATACAGTATGGAAGGCAAAGAAGAAGAAAAGAAGACTATCAGAGAGTCAAAGCTCAAGCCTGAAGATCCATCTTCCCAACAAGTCAAGTACTATGAGCAAAATCAAAGAGCCAAAGACAAAAACACAAAGCCTGATTCAGAAACCTTCAAAAAATATATTCGTAAATGTAAATAAATGTTTCAAAAAACATATTCGTAAATGTAAACGAATATTCAGGTTAAAGGCAGAATATTAGTTACGGGTAAAAATACACATCCCTGTACTTATTCAAAAACTATTGTAAATGAAAACAGTTACGGATGAAAAAGCATTATCCTTGTATTTACTCAAAAAACTATTATAAATGAAAACAGTTATACCCTTTTATTAATTCGAAAAAACTGTTGCAAAAGAAAAACAGTTACGAGTATAAGTTCATACCACATCTGTTGTAATAAAAAAAGTTACAAAAGGGTTATAGACGATACACAAACACATGTATGTTACGAAAGTTCAAAATAATACAAAAACTTTCTTCAAAACATTGTTAAGAAAAACATGTCAAATTCCTATCTCTCTTTTGTATATTTTACACCATTATGAAGTTGAGAAGTCTTCTTCACTAAGTGTCGATCAAAAAAGGGTCATCTTTTATAAATCGTGCCTATTAAGAAAAGGTACGAAAGATCTAAGCATTTTTTAATGCAAAGTCAAAAATTAAGAGGTAAACCAAAAACCTCAAGAAAGCATGCAAAGACTTAAGAGTGAAACAGAAACTCAAAGAAATCAAAAGTCATGCTAATATTAATATTGATATATTACGGCAAAAAACTAAGTATTAACTTAGTCTAAGCCGGATTTGTTTATACATATTTGCCCCTAAGTTGTCAGTTGGGGACTTAAAAAGGATCAAACTTTACCCCCAATGGGACCCGGGGTAACCACTAATTGTTGCAAATAAAAAAAAAGAACCAAGTTCCTTAAACTCTTTCACTAGATGGGGGGTTGTCTTCACTGGCAGAAGGAGCAGCTTGAGATGGAGAGACACGAGCAGCAGGGACCTCAGCTTCAGGTGAAGAGAAATTCTGACTTTGCTGAGACTTCTCAAACGTCTCTCTAGTTTTAGCAATTTCGGCTTCCAAGTCAAAACGCTCTTGGCCCATTTTCGTCAATATGTCAAGACGGGCATTCAAATAAGCCCAGCTAACATCGACGGCTACTTTGTCTTCAAGAGTCTCGTAGTCCTTCTCCCATTGTTCAGCTTCAGCTCTTAGCTCATCTCTCTCAGCCACGACATCATCATGGGAAGCTTGTAAAGGATCAAGAGACCTTTCCAAAAACTGGACCTTCTCTGAAGAAATACGGAGGTCATCTTTGGTTTGGGTGAGAAATTGAACAAGTTCACCAGAGTATGCCTCCTTCTGATCCAACAAGGCCTTCAGAACCCTAATCTCTTCGGTGGCACGGGAAAGCTGCTCTGCAAAGGAAGACTCCAGATATTTTTGTCCTTGCATGCCTGGTTTGAAGACGCCTTCTCTATGGCCAGTTCTGTTGCAACAACTCTAACCCGTTGCTCCAAGGTACACTTTTCCTCCTCAATTGCCTCTATGTCAAGTTGTAAACTCTCGTACTGCTCCTTCCAATTGCTAGCCTCCGTTTGGAAGTCATTCGGTGATTGCTCCACTTGAACGATTCTCTTCATTAACTTTGTGCCTATAAGGTTGATCTATATAAAAAGATAAATTAGATACGCTAAGAATATATAAGTACATATGAAGGAAGAGCAAGTTTTACCTTTAAGGACGAGTGCACAATCTCTTTCATCCAAGTCAAGGAGTTGTGGCTTTCCAGCTTAGACTTCTTAGTCGGGCCTATCAATGGCTTTAACCATACATCAGCCTGGCCCGACTTTTTCAAGAGGTTGCCCGCCGCAGGAACCTCTATGGTAACTTGCTTCATCACCCCCCTGCTTGAAGACCCTACTTCAACAGCAGAAGGCACGGAAGTGGGGGCGGGTTTAGGAGTTACGGGCGAAGTAGGCTGGGGAGCAGGAATAGCCATGGGAGCAGAAATAGCAATGCGAGCAGAAACAGCAATGGGAGAAGAAATAGCAATGGGAGCAGGAGGAGAGAAAACAGCAAGAGGGGCTTCATCAGAGACGGTACCAAAACCTTGTTGGAATAGGATATCAACGGACTCAAGAACAGGAGAGGGAGTTGCATCTTCGGGAGCGTATAGTTCTGATTCAGGCACGGGAGGATCAACAACGGGCGCAGACTCATCGTCGGAGACCATCCTCCTCCTACGTGACCTATGGACCAGCGAACCCTCATCTTCCTATTCATCCTCTAAGGTTCAGGACCCACTTGTCTTCCTTTTTGATGAGGAGGAGCCAACGATGATCTCCTGAGCCTTAGCCAGGGACAGCTTTGAAGCGGACATAACCGCAGCAGAAATTCCACGAGCAGGAAACCCTACCAAATAAAAGGGGTCAGATAAAGCTCAAAAAGGGAAAAAGTAAAAACAAAAAACTTCACTTACCGTCTTCACTTTCCAACCAAACCTCAAAGAGAGGTACTTCCACAAACGTTCTTCTAAAGGAGAAATTGACAAAAGTTTTTCTACCCAATCACGGAAACCGGAGACATTCTCGACGGTTCCCATGGTTGCTGGAAAAGGAAAAGAAATAGTCACGGTACTGATAATTTATCGGGAAAAAAGGAAAGTGAGAAAAATTGTACTTACGTGAAAGGTTCCACTTCTCAGGGAAGGGGAGATTTTCTTCACCTACTAAACCTGCAATAGGGATAGCAACATACCGTACATACCACCCTCTATCTTTGTCATCATCTGGAGTAACTAACACCATTTTACTCCTAGCCGCGAGAGTAAACACTCCTTGGCGGAACAGCATCGGAGAATAGAGGTGAATAATATGATGCAAAGTAAAGGGTACGGAAGCTAAATTGGCCAAATACCTAAGGCACACGACTACACGCCAAACAAGAGGTCCGACTTGTCCCAAACAAACTTTGAAGAATCGATAAAACTCAATGATACAGGTTCGGTGGGAGGCTTGAATCCTAATGTTAAGGGATAAGTATAGAAAAAAGAGTACCCAGTCCTGTAAGAAGTTATCCTTTGGTTATCGTTAGGAACAACAACCGGAAAATCAAGCTTCCAGTAATAATCCATGTGTACAAGAGACACTAAGCCCTCTGTTATTTGGGTAGGATAAAGGTCAGCACTGTCATGTGATGACATTGAAGAAAGCTGCTCACTCATAGCCTGACTATCCTTGGCAAAAGAAAACTCTGCGGGAACAATCTCATCGACTCTCGACTCACGAAGTGGTTCATTATGTTCTCTACTCTTTGATGAAGATCTAGAATCCCTAGCCCTCGAAGAAGACGAAGGAATATTAGACCTAGAAGATAGAGGGGGAGAAGAATAAGAAGAAGAACCCTTGGAAGGAGTAGAACTTAAGCTCCTAAGCCTACCGCCTCTCCTACTCCGTGTTGGAGCAGAAGAGGGAGTCAATTCATCTGCAATGATGACCTTTCTAGATTGTTGGTTTGAAGAAGACATATTTACGAAGATGAAGAATTTACAAATAAAGAAAAAAGGTTGGAAGTTTTTCGTGAAAGTAAAGAAAGGGAAAGGGGTATTTATACTCGAAGGCGACCGTCAAAAAATGGAAAAAACAGTGATGTGAATGTCATAATTTAAGCATTCCTTTTGTGACTGATGCAGCCGCAAAAAGCCCTAAAAGGCGCTGAATAATTGCATAACCAATCTAGGGATGCCACGTGGCACGGGCATTAAATGGAAGTGACAAGCGACGAAAATATTCAGAGACGGATACAATGGTGCGAGTGAAGCGGCGGCAAAATATTCCCGCCATAAATAAGTATCCACTTACCAAATATTAAATCGATAAATAAATGGTAAGTGGGGGGACTATATGTATTGATAAAAATAAGTTTCACATGTACTAATTATGATGACTCAACAATCTATGTGGTGCAATGAATACATGACAACTAGATGAGACTTTATGAAGAGGTACGAGACAAAGAGGAACGGAACAGCATACCCATGAGGTAATCAGATACGGGAATCTCAACCAGATTGAGGAGATGAAGAGATACGATCAGAATGAATCAAGGCAGAATAGAGGGCAGATTCGTAGATCTTCAATTAATGAGCCAAATGTTACACAATCTTCACGCAACAGTTACGATTAATCATTGTAACGTTACATTAATGCCATTATTTAGCCATTAATGCTCAATCACTAAAAAGAGTAGACGTTATATTAAGAAATTCCCTATAAAAGGGAGTAAAATATAACTTGTAAGGACACATTCGAACCACCATTGAAATATACTTACTTTTACGCATCATTACTGCTTTTTTACAAATCTATTTACAATTATTTCCATATTCTTTTGGTTATCAGAAACTCGTGTTCTTCTTAAAATAGCTTTGGTCGAGAATCTAATTCTTTGGTTAAACAATATTGTGTTAGCTTTCAATGTTTTCGTACGAGATTTTGAGGACGGGTATTTCTAGTTTTACTGATTTCGAGGGTTGAGTTTATTTTCATAAGTTATTGCCTTACTTTTTCTGCATTTCTTTCCTCCTAATATTATTATTGTATTGCGTACATGTTATTGTAAGTGACATGCCTTAGCCTCTTCACTACTTCGTCGAGGTAGGCTCGACATCTACAGAGTACATGGGGTCGATTGTACTCATACTACACTCTGCACTTCTTGTGCTGATTTTGGAGTCGGTCACAATGGCCGTCACATTACCTGGTTTCATGCCTTCCCACGTTTCATTAATTATTTTATTCCTTGTCATAACTGTTACATGCTTTAAATGCTTCATATGCCTTAACTTGCTACTAGTCACTATTTCTCTCGCATTAAAATGTTCACTTCTTCCATGCTTCCATGATAAATTGCTACTTGCCTTAATTGTCTTACTTGTACGTTTTAATTGTCATGTATTTGGCTTGCCTTGTTGCTTTGTATTATTTGTAGCATTTCTTGATTTGGTCAAGGTAGCTTTATGACTTTTCTTTCATATATCTTTAATCCTAGAGATTCTTGTGATTTGAGTTGTTAAATTGATTGCACTTATAGATTTTATTTATGGATCGGGTTGCATGCCGCAACGAGTGAAATAAGGGAGGATTGATATTGATTATACGATAGGATCGGGTTGCACGCTGCAACAAATTTTATATGTGATACTAATACGGTAAAATAAGGGAGGATTATGATATTGATTCTGATTGTACGGTAGGATCAAGTTGCGCGTCGCAATGGATTTTATATGTTATTCTTGTCATTGATATGGTGAAATAAGCAAGTATTGTGTTTGTACGGTGGGATCGGGTTGCGCGCCGCAACAGATTGTGTATTTTGTATTCATTGTATTGTGTTAGCTTTCAATGTTTTCGTACAAGATTTTGAGGACTAGTATTTCTGGTTTTACTGATTTCGAGGGTTGAGTTTATTTTCATAAGTTATTGCCTTACTTTTTCTGCGTTTCTTTCCTCCTATTTTATTATACTGCGTACAGGTTATCGTAAGTGACATGCCTTAGCCTCGTCACTACTTCTTCGAGGTTAGGCTCGATACTTACAAAGTACATGGGGTCGGTTATATTCATACTACACTCTTCACTTCTTGTGCTGATTTTGGAGTCGGTCACATTGGTTGTCAGTAGATTGCTCGGATTGACTACCCGATGGATACTTGAGGTACAGTTGCTCGATGTTCGTAGCCCTGAAGTCCCTTTCTACCTTATCTTAGTTGTTTATTTCATTTCGGACAGTTTTACTTTCATTCATACTACTATTTATATTATTCTAGTCGCTCGTGCACTTGTGACACCGGATTTGGGGTTGTGGCTAGATTTGTTATAGTTTTTTTACATTCTATTTCAGTTTACTCGGTATCTGTTAATTTGAATTGTTAAGAATCGCTTAATGTTGTTCTAACGTTGGCTTGCCTAGCAAGTGAAATGTTAGGCGTCATCATGGTCCCGAGGGTGAGAATTCCGGATCGTGACAATGGTGGAAGGCATTTATGAAGAAAAAGTATTTTTACACCAATTTTATAACGTCGAGGGCTATAATAATAAAAGAAATAAATAAAGATAATAGAGGGTGTTAATATTTGCGTATTATGGTACAAGGGTAGTAAGTGGTTGATTTTAAAATGCAAAAGTGTTTCCATTTTAAGTCATAATACAGGGGTATTTAGAGATTTAACTCTATGTTTTATTTTTTTTTTTATTGACCAAACGCCTTAGCCAATCTAGAAACCAGGCTAATCTTAGATGCCGGTGCTGTCAATTCGAATTAAAAGATTCTGACTGATTAACAATAAAAAACAATAAAAGGTATGCACGTAGGTTCGTAATCTTCTACCAAATATCTTGTACTCCTTAATACTAAAGGAGCGGTAATTTCTAGAAGGGCGTCCACATTGTGTTGATGTCTTTTCTTTTGTCTGCCCATATCTGCAGCAGTTTCTGGTTTTACAAGTAGGCCACGTCTCTTTTAAGAATCTTCTTTTATTTGTTGATTTTTCCTTCTTTTAATTGGCATATGTATTATTTAAATTAAATATGTCACTGTTTTTATCATATCATATTAATATATTGTTTGCTGGTCATATTAGAAACTTGTCCAAACATTCTATAAAAGTTTGATTTCTCATATCAGTGAAATGAAATGAATAAATCTTCATATAGTCAGGCTAAAAAGAAGCTTATACTAAACTCCTTTAATTACAACTCATTCTCTCATATTAGGCCTTTATAGCTACTTGCAAATCCATTTTATCAAGGAATTTTCCACATGAAGTACATTTTATGAAATCATTTCCACAAAGTCACGAGTGATACGAGTTAGTAATACGGTTGAGATTTCATGATCCAAATTTCAATTAGTCGTGATGGCATCTAACCCAGTAAGCCAATTAACAACAATTAAATCCAATGAAGTTTGATGAGACAATAATGATGAAATAACTGAGCTTTTATATAAAATCCCAAGGACTGGTAGTACAGATCATGAGCTTCTAAGTTTGGAATTTACAAAACTGGTATGAAATAAAGTACATCATATGTTTGAATGTACATGAACAGATTAAACTCTAAAGCTACCGAGATCAAGAGGCAGCTATAACCGGAACACAGGTACATCTTCAATCCAGCTCTCGTTGTACACAGCAACATCAGCATCCAACATCTAAAGGTAAGGTGCAGAAGTGTAGTATGAGTACAACCGACCCCTGGACTCAATAAGTAACAAACATAAGCTTAGGTTGAAAGTAGTGACGAGCTTGAAAAATGATCGGAGTCCAACATCAATAGCCAACAACAGTTCCTAACAACATAATAAAAATTATAAAAGAAGTAACTCAGAGATATAATGCTCAGCTCGTTCAAGATTCCAGAAAATAGGCATGATTTTCAAGTATAACAGTGAAAACCCAATTCTTTTACCGAAATCACTAAAATACGAGTAAGTTTGTAAAGCTGTGATTTTTCCCAAAACTTTCAATGGGTAAATGTTTTATTTTCAAATGGCATGAGAAAAATACATATTTATGCCTACATGTCAATGTGTATGTGAAGTCATGAATGACGCAATACCGTACAGCATGAGGAAAATGCATCTCTATATGTCAAGTGTACATGTTGAATGCAATGTAACTCAGTGATAAAACCATATGCATACTCTCAGAGTACTCAATCTCACTGTATCACACTTTCCACTCATCACGCTCAATCACTCAACTAACTCAATCACTCAGCACTGAACAGGGCAGATCCTGCCCTTAACACTCTCGGTCACTCAGCACTGTACAAGGAATATCTAGCCCAAATGAATCAATAGAAATTGCGCTCACAATAGGTGGGCAGACTCTGGAGTGGTAGATCCAGCCCAAGCGCTATAATAACCCAATAATAGCATGAATTAATAAAGCCTATTGCGGCGTGTAGCCCGATCCCATCATAAATCGATAATACATGGCAGATCCAGCCCAAGAATAATAAATCTTGTTGCGGCGTGTAGCCTGATCCCATCATGAATCAATAATGCGGGGGAGATCCATCCCAAGAATAATAAATTCTTTTGCGGCGTGCAACCCGATCCCATCAATACCGCTCACAATCCGGCTCTCAGGCTCTAACTCAATCATCAATCTCTCTAGTCTCTCGGGCTCTCAATGTCACAAAAATCAGCCCAAATGATGATATGATACATCAATAAATAGCAACAGAGACTGACATATGATATGCAAATGAACGAGTATGACTGAGTATGTAACTGCAATTTAAGCAAATAACTCACAGCAGATATGACCTCAGTGGGTCCCGACAGAATAACCATATAGCCTAAAAATAGTTTCTGACATGGATCACAACTCAATTACTCTAGTATGAACAGATTTCATGGATAAAAATTAGATTAGGTAACTACAAAGTACTATAGAATCAATCGAGTCATAATTCACACGGTGTACGCCCACACGCCCGTCACCTAGCATGTGCGTCACCTCAACACCAAACACATATCATGTATATTCAGGGGTTCATACACTCAGCACCAAGTTTATAAGTGTTACTTACCTAAAATAAGTCAAATCCAATACAGAGCAAGCCAAACGATACTCCAAAAATTCCATTCTACACGTACCGACCTCTGAACGGCTCGAAACTAACCAAAAGCAACTCAAATACATCAAATAACACCTAAGAAAATAATTCCAAATAATAAAGGTCGAATCTTTAATTAAAACCCCGAAGTCAACAAAAAAGTCAAATTGGGGCGCGCGCCTCGAAACCCGATGAAACTCACAAAATTTGACAACCCATTCAATTTCGAGTCCAACCATACTAGTTTCACTCAAATCCAACTTGATGCTCAAAAGCCAAAAATTCACTTTATGAAAC
Organism: Nicotiana undulata; assembly: GCA_005239495.1. Taxonomy (NCBI): domain Eukaryota; kingdom Viridiplantae; phylum Streptophyta; class Magnoliopsida; order Solanales; family Solanaceae; genus Nicotiana; species Nicotiana undulata. Next base: position 12,215 of record ML252812.1, on the reverse strand, counting down.
TTTAGACAAAACCCCTCAATTGTCTCTTTAAAATTCATAATCTAATTATCAAAAATGAAGATGGATTCACGAAATATAATCAAAGTCGAGTATAGAAACACTTAACCTAATCCTTGCGATGAAATTTGTCTCCAAAATCATTCAAATTCGAGCTCCCCAACTCAAAATGTGAATAAAACAGCCAAGCCCTCGATATATAGCTTCTGCCCAGGCTTTATCGCATCTTCGACACACTTAGCCACTTCTGTCATGTCGCTTTTGCAACCAAAATTCCACATGTGGAGAAGCACTGGAGAAATAGACCTCGCACATGCGGAAAAACATCCGCTCCTGCGACATCACAAGTGTGACACTTGAACGTACATCTGCACAATCGTCCGCTCCTGCGTTCACGATCTCGCTTCTGCGCGCATGTAGGTGCGCTACAAATTCTGCTTCTACAGGGGTAGCCCAACTCAGCTATCGTCGCAGGTGAGACCATACTTCCGTTTTTGCAAAGACCGCACCTGCACAAAACCAACCGAAGGGTGCGATCACACCAGATCCTACCACAAACCAGCCTTAACCAAAATTTCCAAAATGATCTGAATCATGTCCGAAACTCTCTGGAGCCTCACGTGACCCCGTCTTAATATACCAACAAGTCCCATATCATAACACGGACTTACTCAAGGCCTCAAATCATACATAACAACATCGAAACGATTAATCGCACCTCGAATCAAACTCAATGAAGCTATTTTTGCTAACAACATCGAAACGATTAATCGCACCTCGAATCAAACTCAATAAATCTTTCAACTTCCAAAACTCGTGCCGAAATATAACAAATCAACCCAGAATGAGCTCAATTTTTGCACACAAGTTCCAAATGATATAACGAAGCTATTCAAATTCCCGGAACATCGAAACGATTAATCGCACCTCGAATCAAACTCAATGAAGCTATTTTTGCTAACAACATCGAAACGATTAATCGCACCTCGAATCAAACTCAATAAATCTTTCAACTTCCAAAACTCGTGCCGAAATATAACAAATCAACCCAGAATGAGCTCAATTTTTGCACACAAGTTCCAAATGATATAACGAAGCTATTCAAATTCCCGGAACCACAATCCACACCGGTATCATCAATGTCAAATCCCGGTCAAACTTATGCATTTTCCAAACCATCAAATTTCCAACTTTCGCCTATTAGTGCAGAAACTTTTTAGAAATTTCCAAATACAAATCCGGGCACACCCCGAGTCCAAAATCACCCTCTGAACCTAACATAACCATCAAAACTTCGAGCCGAGGTCAAATATTAACAAGTTAAACTTGGCTAACTTTTCCAACTTAAAGCTTCAATCATCGAATTCATTCTTCCAAATCGATTCCGAATAACCTGAAAACTAGCACCGGCAGTTCGCACAAGTCATAATACATTATACGGAGATACTCTTTCCCTCAAACTACCGATCATAGTGCAAATTTCTCAAAATGATCGGTTGGGTCGTTACATAAGATAAGTCATAGAAGCTAGTCAATCGACCAACTAAATTGAGGATGCAAGAACTTAACGTAGTGAATTTGGTCAGAGAAAAGTGTGAAAAAATGTCATCCTGCACAGGCTTGTGAGGAAGACATAAAATTCTCAGCTTTCTCTATTTGAATATAAGACGAAGTCACGGACTTATAGTGTATCTCTAAATTCAACAAAATCAGGAAAAAATCTCCCGTCGTAATTCAAAAGGAGGGCTATGCACATCAATACTTCTCACATATGTTTATACTAAATTAAGTAACCACTTAGCACTTAACATAAAGGCGAGATATCCGTTACTAGTCGAGGATCATGGAGGAAATCTCGGAACGAATCAAATCAATAACAGTTCTTTAGCTAACCATGAGATTTCCTTCTGTAATTAGAATTGTACGATAAGTAGAATTCCTCTACTATATAAAAGGGGTTCTAATCATTTGTAATCCATCTTGTTCTTGCATATCAAATCAAATCAATACTTTTTCTCTCTAAAACTCTCTTGTTCATCAGCTTATTTCATATTTCATAACTTATTTCTCAGTCAGTTCAAGGGTGTCCAACTCGAGGGCTGAATTGCATCGCAATACTGGTTTGTCTTATTTTATTGTTAATTTCTATTATTAATCATCGCATTTATCAATTTATATCAGGTAAAATCACGTGTCCTTAAAACCACATATAATTTTAATTGTTATCTTATTTTAAGGGTAAGCAGTTGGGCGCCCACCGTGGGGCTAAGGATAATAGTGATTGCCTAGTATTAATTCTCATAACATACACTACTTTACGCTTGTTCTCGTAAGTGTTTTTGATTTCAGGGTCATCATGTCGAACTCACAAGGAGTACCCACACACGCCGACAACGGCCTTGGTTTTCATGAAGAAAACGACAATATAGCTGCCCCAGGGTTCGAAGTGCCTCGGGCTGGCCTCGAGGGAGTACCAATTGCAAATCCCGTCGACGTCAGTTCTCATGTCGCCCTAAATGCAAATCTGGGCGTCCGCAGGGAAGTTCGATCAGGTGGTCAAGGTACGCAGGGCGGAGAAGATGGCGGAGTCAACCTTCAACAAATATCTTAAATGTTACAAGCTCAACAAACTGCTATAGCGCTACTACAAAATCAGAACCGTGCACCTAGCGGGGTCGAGCCCGGGCCCTCACTAGAAGCTGTTCACAGGGCCGAACCTGTACCGAAGAGGTCGAACGCCAACAAATCGGGGACTGACCCCACCATTATGAAAATGCTCGAGGAGCTCACCAAGCGAATCTAATCAGGGGAAAAGAAGATCGAGGCAAATGACAAAAAAGTAGAAACATACAACTCCCGAGTTGACAAAATACTAGGGGCACCACCGATTCTGAAGGGTTTGGATTCGAAGAAGTTCGTGCAGAAGCCTCTCCCCCCCAAGTGCGGCTCCTAAGCCCATCCCGAAGAAATTCTGCATGCTAGAAATTCCCAAGTATAATGGGACCACCGACCCTAATGAGCATGTCACTTCTTATACATGCGCAATACACGGGAATGATTTCGAAGATGACGAGATTGAGTCCGTTCTTCTGAAAATGTTTGGGGAAACTTTATCGAATGGGGCAATGATATGGTACCACAATTTTGCCGCCCAATTCCATTGATTCCTTCGCCATGCTTGCAGATTCCTTCGTCAAATCACACGTCGTAGCAATAAAGATCGTGACTAGGAAATCGGACCTCTTCAAAGTGAAACAGAAGGACAACGAAATGTTAAGGGAATTTGTATCTCGGTTCCAGATGGAACACATGGACCTACCCTCGATCGTAGATGATTGGACTGTCTAAGCCTTTACTCAAGGTTTGAACGTACGAAGTTCGATATTATCACGGTAGCTAAAGTAGAATTTAATTGAGTATCCGGTCGTGACCTAGGTCGATATGCATGATCAGTACCAGTCGAAAATCAGGGTCGAGGATGATCAGTTGGGACCCCTTTCGGTTCCATTTATCCAAACAGACCCGACTGTAGAATTCAAAGGGACATCAACAAAGAACCCCGATCAAACAGAGATCGGTATCAACCATACGACACAGATCGTAGAAACAACGGTCCGGGATGTGACCTTGTTCGAAGTGATAGAAGGAATGGTCGAGGACAGAGTTCTCGAAGGCTCATGAGTAAAAGTGGATTCAATAAACGTGTCGAGCCCAGAAAATCACCACAACTATCATAATACAACCTTAGCATTGACGCTTCAGGGATTGTATCATCCATTGGAAGGATCAAGGATACTAGATGGCCTAGACCCCTACAGACCGATCCAGCACAAAAGGAACCTTAATCAAATATGCAAATACCATGGTACTCATGGTCATAGAGTCGAGGATTCGAACAACTACGGGAGGAGGTAGCATGTCTGTTCAACGAGGGCTACCTTCGAGAATTCTAGAGCGACCGAGCTAAAAACCACTTCAGAGATAGGGACGCAAATAAGAAGAAAGAACAAGAATAACCACAGCACATGATTCACATGATCTTTGGTGGGTCGACATTCCACAGGGACCCCTGTTCAAGCGTGTTAAGTTATGCGGTCTTTTGTTTTGATGATTTGACAAACTTTATGAGAGAACCAGATAAGGAACCTGATACAATTAGTTCTCTTGCGTTCAGAGTAACCAGTCAGATGTCTGGTTCAATTCTCAACAAAATCATATAAGGGAACAACAGAGGGAACATGTATGGATCAGTTCCCCTGGTCGTCGTATAGTCAACTCTATAGCTTTAAACATTCTCAAGACCTTAAGATCACAAGGTTTCAGGTTGGGATCCAGTTTGGGATATGGCTCAACTCTTTAGATTCGAAGTAACAGCTGAGGGAACATGTTCCTACCGAGGTGAAACTATGAAGTCAACTCTCCAGCTGGAAAGTTGATGCCTGCACACTCTATAGTACAGGAACAGTGCATCAGTCAACTTTTTGTTAAAAGCCTTTTACCTACATCATTGTAAGTGATGTCATACATGTATTATTAATATCAATCAAGGTAAAACAATCACTTGAACACTTTCAAACAAAAAGAAAATATTCTCTCAAGTGCTAGCCACAACATCTCTCAAGAACAAATCTACTGCAACCTCAAGGACCAGATCCAAAGATTGAAGATATCTTAAGTCCTTAGGTTTGTTGAGTCTTTGTTATTTTGTTCTTCACTTGTAATTCCTACTTAGCTTAGTTAGAAGCATTGTGTAGGAAACCCTTTGTAAATCATAAACACTTGTGTTTTTGTCTTGGCTAGAGTTAGCCATGTTGTAAAGTCTTTGTAATAGAGTTATTACAAAGTGGCTTGTAATAGTGTTGTTACAAGTTAGTGAGTGATTAAGTATTTGTAATAGAGTTATTACAAAGTGGCTTGTAATAGTGTTGTTACAAGTTAGTGAGTGATTAAGTATTTGTAATAGAGTTATTACAAAGTGGCTTGTAATAGTGTAGTTACAAGTTAGTGAGGGATTAAGAGGTTAATTCCTAGGTTACAATAGGTTGTAATCTAAAGATTGCTCAGTAGTGAAGTTAAAATCCTACAAGGGTAGGTCGTGGTTTTTAATCCCGTTGGTCTGGGAGTTTTCTACGTAAAATTACTTTGTGTTCTTTATTTACTGCCGATTTACTGTGGGAACAAATAGGGAACCTGGTTTCCTATATTGTTTGGTTTTACAATCTGTTGCTTACGGTGGAAACTGATAGAGAACCCGGTTCTCTATATAGTTTGGTGGACATTTAGTTTCTATCAATTGGTATCAGAGCAGGTTCTTTCTAAATGGTTAACACCTAGAAATGATATACATGGCTGCTCCACCAAACTTCGAGGAAGTACAATCAACGTACAGACCACCAAGATTCAATGGCCAATACTATGGTTAGTGGAATGCATGACTTTATTATGGCTAAGGACTCAGAGCTGTGAGATGTAATCTGTGATGGACCTTTTGTTCCCATGAAAACTATTGGTGAGGGAACAGTTACAGTACCAAAAACGAGAAAAGAGTACAATGATGCTGATAGAAAGTCTATTGAGAAGAATTTCAAGGAAAAGAAGATTCTTGTTATTGGCATCGGACCAGATGAGTACAACCGCATATCAACTTGTCATTCTGCTAAGGAGATTTGGGAAGCTCTTCAAACTGCCCATGAGGGAACTAATCAGGTTAAGCAGTCCAGAATTGATATGCTTACTACTGAGTATGAGCTTTTCAAGATGAAGGAGGATGAGTCTATTCAAGATATGCACACACGTTTCACCTCCATTATCAATGAGCTTCACTCTTTTGGTGAAGTCATCCCAAGAAACAAGCTGGTCCGAAAAATACTCAGTTTTTTAACAGGTTCTTGGGAAAGTAAAGTGAATGTTATCACCAAAGGCAAGGATTTACAGAAGCTGACCATTGATGAACTTATTGGAAATCTCAAAACTTATGAGATGAAGAGAAAGAAGGATCTTGAAAGCAGAGAGGCCAAGAAGGAGAAGAACCCAGTTCTCAATGATACCAACAAAGACTCAAGTAGTGATGAATCCGACATGGAGTATCTCACTCGAAGATTCCAAAAGATGATTCGAAAAAATGGTGGGATTCCAAAGAAAGGAAGTTCCAGCAGGAATTCAAAGAAAATAATTGCTGCCATAAGTATGGAAAGTCTAGACACTTTATTAAAGATTGTCCTCTTCATAAGCAGGATCATTATAAAACCAACACTGATAAGGTGGCTAATAGGAACCAGGTCCCTGACAGTAAGTTCAAAAGAAGAGATGTTGCTGACAACATGGTGAAACAAGCTTTGGCTGACTGGGAAATTTCTCCGATGAATCTGAAGGTGAAGATGACCAAGGAGATACATCTATGATGGTTCTGACAATGGATCTTCAGAATATGAGTCAATCTTTACACTCATGGCAAAAGCTGATGATGATGAGGACAAGGAAGAAGATGAGGTAAGGTTTCTTGATGTTCAAAGAAATTAGAAAACTTACTTTAAGAAAAATTGATGTCTTTAGAAAATGTGTTGATTGATGCTTATCATAGTCTCATTCCCCTTGATGATTTCTCAACTACCTCTCTAATCTTCTAGGTAAAGTTACTGCCACAATGACATGTTTTTGGCCATAGTCCCATTCCCCTTGATGATTTCTAAACTACCTCTCTAATTAGGCCTTTTGTAAGTGGATCCGACACATTATCGCTTGACTTTACATACTCGATCATGATAATTCCTCTAGAGAGTAATTGCCTAACGGTTTTATGTCTTCGTCGTATATGACGAGATTTACTATTATACATAACGCTCCCAGCCCTTTCAATTGCCGCTTGACTATCGCAGTGTATGCATATTGGTGCCAACGGTTTGGGCCAAAATGGAATGTATTCCAAGAAATTCCGGAGCCATTCAGCTTCTTCACCGATTTTATCTAAGGCTATGAACTCAGCCTCCATTGTAGAGCGGACAATACAAGTTTGTTTGGACGACTTCCAAGATACCGCTCCTCCACCAATAGTGAATATATATCCACTTGTGGACTTGGAATCAGTTGATCCGGTGATCCAGTTTGCATCACAGTATCCCTCAATGACTGCAGGATATTTACT